>CP126892.1:6237500-6522500 GCA_030440675.1 Furcifer pardalis
AAACAATTGCGCTCATCCCTCACGCTAGCAAGGTGATGCTCAAGATAATACAGGATAGACTGCAGCAGCATGTGGAGAGAGAATTACCAGAAGTGCAGGTGGGGTTCAGAAGCGGCAGGAGGACTAGAAACCACATCGCCAACATAAGATGGATCATGGAAAAAACAAAGGAATATCAGAAACAAGTCTACTTCTGTTTCATTGATTACACGAAGGCTTTTGATTGTGTCGACCACAACAAGACGTGGCAAGTAATTAAAGAGATGGGAATACTGGAACACCTTATAGGCCTCATGAGAAATCTGTACATGAATCAAGAGGCAACAGTTAGGACAGAAAGTGGAATGACTGAGTGGTTTGGAATAGGAAAAGGAGTAAGACAAGGCTGCATTTTGTCACCATGCTTATTCAATTTATACACAGAACACATAATGCGCAATGCAGGGATGGAGGAATCACAATTTGGGATCAAAATTGCTGGAAGAAATATCAACAATTTGAGATATGCAGATGATACCACTTTAATGGCAGAAAGTGAGGAGGACCTAAAGAAGCTCCTGATTAGGTTGAAAGAAGAAAGTGAAAAAGCTGGCTTGAGACTCAATATCAAGAAAACCAAGATCATGGCAACAGGCCCTATCAGTCCCTGGAAAATAGATGGGGAAGAAGTAGAGGCAGTGACAGATTTTACTTTCCTAGGATCAAAGCTCACTGCAGATGGTGATTGCAGCCATGAAATAAAAAGGCGACTGATTCTTGGGAGGCAAGCGATGAGAAACCTGGGGAACATAGTGAAAAGTAGAGACATCACATTGCAAACAAAAATTCGCATAGTCAAAGCAATGGTATTCCCTGTGGCAATGTATGGTTGTGAGAACTGGACCATTAGGAAAGCTGAACGCAGAAGAATAGACGCCTTTGAGATGTGGTGTTGGAGAAGAGTTTTGAGAGTCCCATGGACAGCGAGGAGAACAAATAGGTCAATCTTAGAAGAAATCATCTCTGACTGCTCATTAGAAGGCCAAATAATAAAGATGAAGCTAAAGTACTTTGGGCATCAAATGAGAAGAGAGGATTCACTTGAGAAAGCTTTGGTGCTTGGAAGGGTCGAGGGCAAAAGAGGAAGGGGAAGGCCCAGGATGAGATGGCTAGATGGTGTTGTGGAGATGGTGGGCGCAGAGCTGAGCGAGTTGAGGGGGATGGTGGAGGACAGGAGTGCCTGGCGGACGGTGGTCCATGGGGTCGCAGAGGGTCGGAATCGACTGTGCGACTGAACAACAAAAAAAGGACTGCAGTGGCTTTAGTGGTTAAGACAATGTAATTGATGGCTGGAAGGTTGGCAGGTCAGCAGGTCAAGGCCCAGCTGGTCCATGACGGAGTGAGCTCCCAGCTCTTGCCAAGCTGGCAGTTCGAAAGCAAGAAATTGCAAGTAGATATATAGGTACTAGTTCAGTGGGAAGGTAAACAGCGCTTCGTGGACTCCAGTGTCTAGTCATGCCTGCCACATGATAATGGAAACATCTGCAGATGCAGATAGCGCTAGCTCCTTGGCTTAGAAACAGAGATGAGCACAGTCGGATACCAGCCAGGGTGACCTTTACCTTTACCTAATGAGTTACCTCCTAACTCTGAGGGGTAGAGATAAAGAGATGAATGACATTTGTTCAAATAGAGAATGTCTGCACACTGGTGGTGCAGTGGTTAAACATCTGTACTTGCAGCCAGAATACTGTGAGTTCGATCCTGACCATGGCTCAAGGTTGTCTTAGCCTCCCATCCTTTCGAGGTTGGTAAAACGAGTACCCAGCCTGTTGGGGCCATAATGCTAAATAACTTGTTAACTGGCAAGGGAGTGGACCAAGGGCTATGGGGCAGCATATAGGTCTAATGGCTATTGCTTATTGCATAGCTGGTACAAAGTTCCATTTCCTTCAAACCTACAAAGTCACTGGTTATTAGCATCAATTCATTTATGCACTGCACAGTTGTTGGTTTTTTTCCCTTTTCCTTTTCATAAAAAGAAGCCTTAGCATCCCTTTCTACACATGGGATGAGACAAGCTTTTTATTCCCTGCATACTTTGCAATATATTGTGCAGAAGGAAAATCCAATCTTGCCAAATGATGCCAACCCATTTATGTTTATGCTATAATGGTGTTGAGTTGTTTAATTTCTTTTTACTCAATTAAGTTTAAGTATCTTCATAAGATTAAAAAAAAGAATTTATCTTACACCATCCCCCAGTTCAATATGAACAAAGGCTGTTCCCCAACCCCCACCCCCACCCCTTGCCCCAAAATAGCAAAATCACTGGTGGGAATCTTTTAATTATTAGGAGGCATTTTATTTCACAACCCAGCATTTAAAAAGGGTGGGAGAGACTGCTAAGAAATTGGGCTTCTGTCTCACAACATTCTAAAATATGTCTTGCGCTTGGATTTCAAGAACAACCAACACCATATATTCCAACATATTGTAATGAAGAAAACTGATAAGAAAGGTTACAGAATGTTTGTTCTCCATCCAGTTGTTACCTATTTAGGAGATAAGACAGAAGTGATATATGAGTACTTTTAATCTTATGGGAGCCAATGCTTGATAAGAGAAAGATTGCATGATAAAATATTATTGGATATTACTTCTGGCTTATGATACAAAAAGAACTTTAAAAACTTATCAGGAAGATATTTACCCTTAGGGTCATGGACAATTAAAAAATATCCAATTAAAAGATCTTATATAGAATAATTACACTATCATTTTCTTTGTACACACAGTGGCCTAAGATGTATACCACCCTCAATATCTTTTCAGCTGTACTGGTGGCTTGGGGGGGGGGGAGGAAAATCTCAACACATTGTTTGAGGCTTTGCTCTACGACAGTGGCCTAGGATTTGGGGGAACAGCATAAGATGTTTTCCAATGAAATTGGAACCTTACGGTGTCCTGGAAGTAGAAGACCAACACATGTAGTTAGTGATCTTAAATAAGGGGAAACGAAGCAACAGGCAAAGAGATGCCCTGCATGTACATAATCTACCCCAGTGGTGGCGAACCTATCACACGCATGCCAGAGGTGGCACTTGAAGCCCTCTTTGTGGGCACCCATGCAACCATCCCTGCACAGAGTTCACCCTGACCCTCTGCCCAGCAGCCTAATGGGAGCGCTTCTTCCCTCCCCCCAGCACAGAGTTTTCCCTGCCCCTTTTACATTCTTGAACTGAAAACCTCAGAGCAGATGATAAACCCATTCTGGAGTCAGGGATACATATCTACCTGCTTTGCTCTTTAATTGTTTATTTCATCAAATTTAGGTTTTCAGTATGAGTTCCTATTTTGTTAAGAAAACCATGTGGTTTGCATATAGTTACAGGCAAAAGTCCCATCTCCCTGAGCAGTTTATCATATCAGTGTCAAATTGAGACACCTGCATTGTACATCTGACCTATGCTGCCTTCTATAAAAACATCTGTGTCTGGAATTACTGCACTTGAAAATCAACCAAATTGATTTTCAAAAAACACCCAGATACTTTTAGACTTATCTCTCCTAGAACAAGCCCAGCCCCTCACTTAAGATCCTTCAGATAAGTGCTTTTCTGGAAGAGGTACACCAACAGTAGAATACTAGTAAAATCCAAGTGACGTCAACAATGATTTGTCAGCCCCACATGGCTAATTCTCCTCCTTTCTGTTTTTTATATTGTTGAACCTTCCATTTTTTTCATGTCCATTTTATAGGTGACTCTTCCTGGAGCTCAGCTGAATATCTTGCCAATTACAAATACATTTCTCCAGCCGGCTGGATGGTTTGACCCCCAGTGCCTCCTAACTACAACACCTAGTTTTTAATGTTAAGTTTTAAGCTTCTTTTTAAATCTTTTAAATATTTTAATTTTTGAACTGGTTTTAAATTGTTGTCGATATGCTGATGTGTTGTGAATCACCCTGGGTCCCTTCGGAGAGGAGGGTAATAAACAAATTTAAATAAATAAATAAATAAATAATTTCTTGCCAGTAAGGATGCAATGAATACATCTTCTTGTGTCATATCCAATTCTGAATATTGGCAATCCTCACGATGATCAGCCATGAAGACTGTCCTGAGAATATAATGCAGTGGCCTTTCATTTGCCTTCCCCATCGCTGTGTGACACCCATTGTACCCCTGATCCCGTTCTGCGAGTCACTTTGTGGCCCTGAGGCCTTTTTGGCACACAAAGTCCTTATCAGCCAAACCCATATTGTTAAATTTGCTGCCCTCCATCAAGATGGATTCAAGTGGGATTTAATCCACTTGGGAACCATCAACCTTCCCTGTGGACTTCACCACCCAAGGCCATTAGTCCTCAGGGTTGTCATGTTAGTTAGCCATCACCTGACAATCTGTGTTGAGTCTGTGACAGTGTGGTCTACTCTATTACTATAGCAGGATAACCTGGCCATACTGGAATGAATACTTATGACCAGTGGTGGGCAGCCAAAATTTTTACTACCACACTGTGGGCAGAGCCAACATTGTGGCCGGAGCCAATGTCATGATGTCATGGATGGAGCCAACATCATGACATCATGGGTGGAGCCAATGATGTGGGTGGAGCCAACGTAAAAAAACCCATAAAAATAAGTACACATAAAAATACAAATTAAATAGACATAAAAATACACATAAAAACACATAAAATACACATAAAATAAATACACATTAAATAGACAGAAAAGCGCATAAAATACAAATTAAATACACATAAAACACATAAAATACACATTAAAAATAAATACACGTTAAATACACTTTAAATAGACATAAAAACACATAACAATACAAATTAAATACATGTAAAACACATAAAAATGTTTTAAATGTTTTTATGAATTGATTAGATATTGATATGACTATAGTTTATCCATGACGGTAATTTACACTGTAAGCCACCCAGAGTCGGGTCTACCCGATTGAGGTGGGATACCAAATGTGAGCAATAAATAAAAAATAAATAAATATAAAATAAATAAAAATACACATTAAATACACATTAAAATACACCCACCCACCCACCCCACACCCTAAGGTGAGTCACTTACCCTGGGAAATAGGCTAAAGGGAGCTTCAGGCTAGCAGCTTCTCTTCCTCCTCCCTGCTTTGGAGGACAGCAAGGAGGTCACAAATGCTTGTCAAGTGCTACAGGTGTTCATGCACACCAAGCACTTGGTGCACATGTGCAGTGGGGAACCAGTGAAAAGGTAAGCCCCCAAGGTGGTTCCCCCCAAAATCCACTACTGGTTCTCTGGGACACCGGGAAACTGTTCTCTGGGACTACCGGTTCTGGCAAACTGGGGTGAACCTGTTGCTGCCCATCACTGCTTATGACTTGAAGGAGTATTATGACTTCCATGAGCAGGAATCTCAGTATCCGTCAAGTTATTACACCATTGTGTGTTGATGATGGTGGTGGTGGTGGTCATGGTGACAGCAGCGGTGGCGGCAGCAGCAACGGTTCCTGTATCAGAACAAAAAGACCAGGTCTTTTTTCATCAACAGCAATATTAGAAAAAAATATAAAACCTTGTGTTCTTAAAAGTCCCCATTTCCTGTACAAAAGCTTTTTGTACAAAATAACCTGTGTAATTTTTTTTTTCTAAAAGGTGGAAAACAAATGAAAACCTCACATAATCTCACCAGCTGAAGAGAGAAGTCTAAAAGTGTCATTCTCACTTTGCAGGAACAAAATAAAGCAATGAATGGCATCCTTTTGGGCCAGAAGTTACTTCTTCCTTTTTCCAGCTTACTTTTTCTTTCTTTCACTTGTTTGGATTTTGCACAAGCGTCTTATGTCCAAATAGGAGCCAAATATTCCACCAAGGCAAAAATGAATGCTATTGCATAGATGGCCATTAACTTTTCAAAAAAGTTTACAGTGATGTTAGCAAATTCAGGGTAATGGCTGCTTCCCTTCCAACTCAGTAGTAACTGATGGCAATCTTTGCAGTGTAACAAAGGTTTTCTGAATATTTCCTTTACTCCAAGCAGGAATATAAAGCAATCATCAATCAAAACTCTTTGATTTGATTTTGTTTCTTTATAAGTACTGACAGTCTGACATGGTCTTCTTTGCTAAAAGTTCAAGAGAACAGTTTGATTAATCATGCATATTTATGAAAACCTTTCTTAATATTAAAGCTACAATCATCTACCTACTTACCTAGAAATCGTCTTTACTGAACTCATGTAGGGGGTGGCACTATAAATTGAAATGATTTATTATAGTTCTTTTCAAAATCCATTTTAGTTAGCAGAAACCTCAGATTATTTAAGTGTTTTCGTTGTTCTAAAAAGATTAATGGAACAGCCATCATGGTAAATGAATAGATCTTTGGACAAAACTTAGAAGACCTGGATCCAAAATCCCACTTGGCCACGAAAGTGTACTGGTGAATAAGAATGTTAAACCACTGCTTAAACATCTCACATACCTCAAAACCTCTATTACAGTAATCACACGTCAGAAGCAACTTGAGAACTCATCATTAAGTTAATGTTTTAAAGAGATATGACCATTAGTTGACACTTGTCTGTTCAATTGTTTTAATCTTGCTTGGCAGGCCAAGCAAGGGGGAAATTCGGAAATGCCGACCCTTGTTTAGGTGCTTTGCGATGGGAGTTTGCACCCAAACTCCCATCGCAAAGCGCCTAAACGGGGATCGCACATCAAGGCAAGGCATCAAAGCGGGGGGAGCCACCCCCGCTTTGATCCATTGCCTTGACGTGCGATCCCCGTTTCGCACGCCTGGGCAAGGAATTCGGAAAAGCTGACCCTTGCCCAGGTGCGCAAAACAGGGATCACACGTTAAGGTAAGGGATCAAAGTGTAGGGTGGCACCCCCCGCTTTGATCCCTTGCCTTGATGTGCGATCCCCGTTGCTATACCCGTTTGGTAGAAGAGGCTCCCGCTGGCACGCCTTTTCGTGCGCGTGCGAGCGCCTCTTCTCAGGGTTTTTTTTTAGCATTGATCAGACAACACGAAAAACCGGACAACGTCATGACTTGTGGAACCATGTCATAACATTGTCCGGGGTACTAGTGTACTGCAAAACAGATGTTCAACAAGTCTCCGTCTAGCTTTCAAGTTTTGTTGCATCAATCAAGAATTCATAACTGGCATGCAGATTTATGTATTACACAATCCCAGTTGTGCATAAAAACAACTCTTTAATTGTACACGTTAGTCCACAGCATCATTATGTATTGGAGGACAGCTGGTTCATTTCCTTGCTGCATCATTTCCTTGTTTAGCATCATTTGCTCAGGAATGTACCTGCATATTGTCAGCTACTGTTCAAGTGGGATTTAGATTACCACATCTCTGCAATCATATTTATGGATTTGGGGAATGGACCTCCTCAGAGCTCTGCTAAATCAATACATAATGTGGATTTTGAGATAATGTGCTGGCCATAATGAAATAGAAGAAGTAGGGACATAGCAATGAAACAATACTGCCATCATAAAGGGGTAGATAAAGAAACACTAATTGACAATGAAATAGTGAATTTTTACACCTTCATTCAATCATCAATCCAAATGGAAGCTGCAACCAAGAAATCAGAATACCGAAATCTAGAAGGGCAGCAATCTAATCAAGGAATTAGAAAAGATGGTCAAGTCAAAGGATGTCTCACTGGAGACCAAGACTAAGATCATCCACACTCTTCATCACTATGTACAGGTATGAAATGTAGACAGTAAAGAAAGCTGATGGGGGAAGGGGAATCATTCATTTGAAATATTATGCTGGAGGAGAGCTTTGTGAGTACCCCCCGACTATCAGTAAGATGAACAAGTAGGCCCTGGAGCAAATCAAGCTAGAATTGACTCTGGATGCAAAAATGATAAAACTGAGACTGTCTTACTTTGGGCACATCATTGGAAGGCAAGACTCTTTGGAAAAGACAATCATGCTTGGAATGCTAGATGGCAACAGGAAAAGAGGAAGACCAAACCTGTGACAGACTGATTCCCTAAAGCAGGGATGGCTAACCTGCTGATCAGGGCTTCTGGTAATGTAAGTCCAAGAACAGCAGGTTGCACCAAGGTTGGCCATCCTGCCCTAAGGGAACCCACAAGCTTGAGTTAAGCAGGGTTGTTGAAGACAATACATTTTGAAGATTTCTCATTCATAGAGTTGCCATAGGTTGGAGACAACTTGACAACACATAACATCAACAGAAACAAAGGCCTAGAAAGTTAGCTATTCTTCAGACATGCTGAAGCTCTTACAGCAGGGGTTCTCAACCTTTTTACATCAGGGGCCAGGTCAACATACAGCGACTCTGGGCGGCTTACAGGAATGTAAAATATACAGTTACACAATCATAATAACATAATAACATAATAACAAAAAATGCTTGAGCACTCTTAATTCCAAAAATATAAACACAGGCTTTCTTTTGTTGTTGTTGTTCAGTCACACAGTCAATTCCAACCCTTTGCGACCCTATGGACCACTGTCCGCCAGGCACGTCTGTTGTCCTCCACCATCCTCCTCAATCCACCCAGCTCTGTGCCCATTGTGTCTACAATACCATCTAGCCATCTCATTTTTGGCCGCCCCCTTCTTCTTTTACTCTCTACCTTTCCAAGCATCAAGGCCTTCTCAAGTGAATCCTCTCTTCTCATTTGATGTCCAAAGAACTTCATCTTCATCTTAACTATTTTACTTTCTAAGGAGCAGTCAGGATTGATTTCTTCTAAGATTGACCTAGTTGTTCTCCTCGCTGTCCAGTGGACTCTCAAAACTCTCCTCCAACACCACATCTCAAAGGCGTCTATGACTATTACATTTTGTTCAAAAGTCTTTAGTGAAAGACTGCCAAAGTCACTTTTAGAAGCTCGGGTATATGAGTCAAATGGCACAGGAGGTTCATACTGAAGAACTGATAATATGTTGGTTTTCCTGGGAACATGCCTGAACAATTAGACCTGCAAATTATGTCCCTATTTCCCAACAACCAATCAAAAAGCAAAGCAAAGCAAATTACAGTGGGACCTCGCTTAAATAGCATAATGTGTTCCACGGAATTGCTCTTTAAGCAAAACACTTGGAAAAAGTGCCGCCACTGCCTTTGTAAGTGACTGATTGTGACTTCTGGTGTGGGGGGGGGGATTGTGAACCCCGATTTAGTTGTTAAGCTAGTTTTTAGTTGCTTTTAGTTGTTAAACGAGGGCAACCATTCAGTGAAAATTCTGCTCTTTAAGGGAGTTAGTCTCTAAGCGAGGCACTCTTTATGCGAGGCTTTACTGTAATTTGGAAGAGTTGGGGGAAATGGTGCTATGATAAATAGACATGGTTAAAATGTCCTGCTGATCCTTCAACAGTATATCTTTTTCTGTTGGCAAAAATCATTTCCTCCATCTTTCCAGAGTATTTATCACACGAATGGTGACACACTGATTGTGATTCTATGCATGGAAGAGACCTCCTGCTGAACAGGGGACCCTTCTGAACAACTGTCATTCCATTTGCAGCATTCTCCTAACAAAATTCTGGTTTATATATTTGTCAAATTAATAATGCTTTCTACAAATTTACCCAGAACAGATGCTAAGTCAACAGCTCTGTCATTTGTAACATACACTTCACACTTTCTAGATTCCTTTTTAAAAAGTGGTGTTAATCTGGCTACAATCTGATACTATATTGGAGGCATAATCAAGAGACTGGTACCTATTTCCACTTATGGTGTGAACATGAAGACGTTCAGAAAAATGGAAAATGTTTTTTAATAAAAATGAATGAGATTTTATCTATGAAACGTGATGTTTGTCTAAAAATAGCACTGTTACCAAACTTTGGAGATATTCAATTGAAATGGCAAAGAAAGGAATGAATTACAATTTGGTTGTGTTGTTCAGTCGCACAGTCAATTCCGACCCTCTGCAACCCCATGGACCACTGTCCGCCAGGCACTCCTGTCCTCCACCATCCCCTTCAACTCGCTCAGCTCTGTGCCCATTGTCTCCACAATACCGTCTAGCCATCTCATCTTGGGGCGTCCCCTTCTTCTTTTGCCCTCCACCTTTCCCAGCATCAAGGCTTTCTCAAGTGAATCCTCTCTTCTCATTTGATGTCCAAAGTACTTTAGCCTCATCTTCATTATTTGACCTTCTAAGGAGCAGTCAGGGATGATTTCTTCTAAGATTGACCTATTTGTTCTCCTCGCTGTCCATGGGACTCTCAAAACTCTCCTCCAACACCACATCTCAAAGGCGTCTATTCTTCTGCGTTCAGCTTTCCTAATGGTCCAACTCTCGCAACCATACATTGCCACAGGGAATACCATTGCCTCGACTATGCTAATTTTTGTTTTCAATGTGATGTCTCTACTTTTCACTATGCTCCCCAGGTTTCTCATCGCTTGCCTCCCAAGAATCAATCGCCTTTTTATTTCATGGCTGCAATCACCATCTGCAGTGAGCTTAGATCCAAAGAAAGTAAAATCTGTCACTGCTTCTACTTCTTCCCCATCTATTTTCCAGGGACTGATAGGGCCTGTTGCCATTATCTTGGTTTTCTTGATATTGAGTCTCAAGCCAGCTTTTTCACTTTCTTCTTTCAACCTAATCAGGAGCTTCTTTAGGTCCTCCTCACTTTCTGCCATCAGGGTGGTATCATCTGCATATCTCAAATTGTTGATGTTTCTCCCAGCAATTTTGATCCCAAATTGTGATTCCTCCATCCCTGCATTGTGCATTATGTGCTCTGTGTATAAGTTGAATAAGCAGGGTGACAAAATGCAGCCTTGTCTTACTCCTTTTCCTATTCCAAACCACTCCGTCATTCCATTTTCTGTCCTAACTGTGGCTTCTTGATTCATGTACAGATTTCTCATGAGGCATATAAGATGTTCCGGTATTCCCATCTCCTTAATTATTTGCCACATTTTGTTATGGTCGACACAATCAAAAGCCTTCGTGTAATCAATGAAACAGAAGTAGACTTGTTTCTGATATTCCTTTGTTTTTTCCATGATCCATCTTATGTTGGCAATGTGATCTCTAGTCCCCCTGCCTCTTCTGAAACCCGCTTGCACTTCTGGTAATTCTCTCTCCACATACTGTTGCAGTCTATCCTGTATTATCTTGAGCATCCCCTTGCTAGCATGAGGGATGAGCGCAATTGTTCGATAATTTGAACATTCTTTGGCATTACCCTTTTTGGGGAGTGGAACGTATACACATCTTTTCCAATCCTGTGGCCATTGTTTTGTTTTCCAAATCTGCTGGCATATAGAATGAAATAATTTGATTCCATCATCTTGTAGGGCTTTGAAAAGTTCAACTTGGATACCATCAACTCCACTGGCTTTGTTGTTTGCAGTGATTTTTAGGGCCTTTCTGACTTCACTCTCTAAAATGTCTGGCTCATGTTCAATGTTCTCATCATTGTGATTATCAGGCGTGTTGAGGTCCTTTTTGGTAATTTGGTAAAGGCAGCAAAATTAATTATGCCAAAAAACTGGAAAGTAAAATTTGAGTTCCAACTTATTGAAATGGTATAAAGAAATATGGACGACAGCTCTGAATAATAGACAAGTGTAATTAAGGTTTAAAGAAAGGATTCTTAAAAGATTTAAAGATATAAGGGGAGAATTTATACAGTTTGTCCTGTTGAAGGAGATAAATCTGATGAGAGCACATGAAACAATGTGTGGTGTGTTTTTTAAAAGAAACATGATGCAGTAACTAAAGGAGATTAAGGGGAAGAAATAGAATAGATATTTTCAAGATCCCAAAGGTGGTGGGGATTTGTGTTAAAATTTTTGTTAGATTTGTATTTTGTGTCTATAGTTTGTTGTTGTTCAGTTGCACAGTTGATTCTGACCCTTTGAGACCCCATGGACCATTGCCCTCCAGGCACCTCTGTCCTCCACCATCCTCCTCAACCCACTCAGCTCTGTGGGCATTGTGTCTACAATACCATCTAACCATCTCATTCTCTGCCGCCCACTTCTTCTTTTGCCCTCCACCTTTCCCAGCATCAAGGCTTCCTCTCATCTCATTTGATGTCCAAAGTACTTTAGCTTCATCTTTAATATTTGACCTTCTAAGGAGCAGTCAGGGTTTATTTCTTCTAAGATCGAACTATTTGTTCTCTACGCTGTCCAGGGGGCTCTCAAAACTCTCCTCCAACACTTCATTTCAGAGGTATCTATTCTTCTGCGTTCAGCTTTCCTAATGGTCCAGCTCTCACAACCATACATTATCACTGGGAATACCATTGCTTTGACTATCTGAATTTTAGTTTGCAAAGTGATGTCTCTACTTTTAACTATGTTCCTCAGGTTTCTCATAGCTTGACTCCCAAGCATCAGTCACCTTTTTATTTTATGGATGCAGTCACCACCTGCAGTGATAATTGATCCCAAGAAAGTAAAAGCTGTCACTGCTTCTACTTCTTCCCCATCTATTTTCCAGGGACTGATAGGTCCTGTTGCCATTATCTTGGTTTTCTTGATGTTGAGTCTCAAGCCAACTTTTGCACTCTCTTCTTTCAACCTAATCAGGATCTTCTTTAGGACTATGTCACTTTCTGCCATTAAAGTGGTATCATCTGCATATCTCAAACTGTTGGTGTTTCTCCCAGCATTAAACATTAAAATATTTTCTTAAAAAATCACTTTGAGCTCTTTAGAATGAACGCCATCAAGGCCTAATGATATTTTTGTTTTAAAATTGCAATTCATCAGCTGGCTTTGTGGTCCCCTTTAATCGAGAGCTTCTCAGATGGCCTTCCTAAAATCCATGTCTCAACACCTTCCACATTGAAAAACAGTGCACTGTGTTCTTTTTCTTCATCTCCCAACTGTCCTTCAGCATTGCTAAATCCTTTCACTTCTATGTAGCCTAAAGGTCTTACTGTAAAAGTCCTACTGTCTTCCAGACTGATTTTTCTGCTCCTTTTGTGGGCATGTATTTTTTTTTAAAGAAAATGTTTGTGTTTCCTTTGATATCTTTATCAATTTGCTAAATTAATTCCTGACAGAAAACAATGGACAGTAAAGACATTTAAATTTCAGCAAAGGTAAGGCATTGACATTTTGTTAAACCAAGCATTTTCCTTTCCTTTCATTGGAAATCCAACACTGCCATCTACCAGACTTCATTAATATTAAATTGTTGTGAAAATTCAAATGTGATGTATGCCCCATAGTTCTTGTAATATTTACTGTGTAAGTCAACAAAAAGGTAAATGAAATCACACTAAAAACCCTTATAGTGTCTTAAATTTAGTGATGGGATGGATCCAGAATATTAAAAAAGTACATTCCCAAATGTTTGCATGATCCCTCCTCTCATTCTATTGATAGTACATTTCATACTGTTGGGAGAAACTAGTGACCTTCCAACTGTACTTTTACCTCATAAAGGAGACTCCGAGAGAAGAGAGAAAACTAAAATGAAAATCATTTTTTAAGCAGAAAAATCCAATTAACACAGAACCAAGTTAATGAACCATTCTAAAGAATGCAGCCCATATTTTGGGGAGAAATATTTTTTTTATGTTTTCAATTTTATAAACATAAACCAGAAAACAGATGAATTGATTAGAACATATATTGTTTTTACTGTAATAGTGGGTAATAGGAGTTGGCAACGTGAACAAGACCAGTGGGATAAAGAAAAAACTGAGTTAAATAAATTGTGGAATAGTAAGTCAAAACTCATGTAAATACTGATTCTCTCTACTTGGAACTAGCAGATGGATTTTGGCTATTTTATCCAAAGTGGTATAATGGATAGAGTGATGGACTAGGACTGAATAGACTTGAGTTCAAATCTCCACCCAGTCACTTGATCATCTCACATATATTTATTTATTTATATTTATATTTGTTTATCGCCATCCTCCCCAAAGGGACATACCTTGCAAAACCTATTAAAGTCTTATAAGTGAGAGGGGTCAATAATGACACATAACAATATCACAGCTCCTCAAAGGTTTCAAACTGTAAACCATTTTATAAGCCTAATTGATTATGTTCAGCATCCAGTGATGTCCTATTTTCAGGGCAAATAATGTTGCACAGTTAGATATCTAATTCTAGACTATGGCAGGAAATGCAATGATGATGCCAGTTTTACAAGTGGTAACATAAATAAGAACAGATGAATGTCCCACTGCATGAAAAATTGCAAAGGCCAACACATCTCTATTAGAATAGTGTTTTCTTTAGTTAAGCTTAACAGCTGAAGCAACAATCATGTTGAGCTTTGCAGAGCAACCTTCGTTTAGAAGGCGGCAGCAGGAGTCTGAGTACACACTGACAAACACGGAAATCCAAGCAAGTCAGATAAGGTTTCGTGCAAATACAGTCATACCTCGCATAACAAATTTAATTCGTTCTGCGAGGCTGTTCGCTATGTGAGTTTTTCTCTATGCAAGTCAGACTCACATAACGATTTTTTCACTATGTGAGTTGGACTTTCCCTATGGAAAAACTCTCATAACAAGCGTTTCAAGGGGGGAAACTCGCATTTTTCGCTATGCAAGTTTTCCCCTTGAAACGCTCGTTATGTGAGTTTTTCCATAGGGAAAAGTCTGACTCACATAGCGAAAAATTTGTTATGTGAGTCAGACTGCTTAGCAAAAAAACTTGCTCGTTATGCGATTTTTTCGCTAAGCGAAATGCTCATTATGCGAGGTTTGACTGTAGTTGTTTTACTGTGTATGCAAAATAAAGTTCAAGGTTTCAAAGGTATTTACAGCAAAAGTCACAAAAGTAAATAGGATAACTTCTCCATTTGTACTTTTCAGTTTGTATCAGGTATTTACAGTTCAAATATACAAAAGTCCATTAGTCAAGTAAAACAAAGATAACAGTTTGTAACCTTGCAAAGCAACAGTTGTTGCCAGCTTAGTTTACAGGCGTCAGTTTGTAGTCTACAGTAAGTAGTTCCTTAGCAGTCCTTTTTGGCAGCTTTCCAGTGTAAGTGCCAGCAGCCATTCAAGCAGTTACACTTGCAGACTGTCCAACGACAGACTGCTTTCCTCTGTGCCGATGTCAAGAGCAACATCCTCCAAATGCAACACCTCACCAAAGGGTGGCTAAAGCCTTGGTTTGCATTGTACAAGGGCTGATGAGCTAATGCAGTAAAGATGTTACAGCATACATACATAGGGTTGCCATACGTCCCAAAAAACTGGGATTGTCCCAGATTCAAGGTCTGAAAAATTGTCCTGGCTAGTTAAAAAAATCATGTTAAAGTCCCAGGATTTTTAAAATTTATTGATTGTGTATATAACACACCATTAAAATAAATTCGAATGAGCGATTTATTGCCATATTGGAGTTGAAGTATACCTGGAGACAAATCTTAACATCCTCACTTCACATCACCATCCAATAAGTGTTTCCAGTGTGTTTCCTGGAACTGAGGATGTTAAGAGTTGACTGCGATGAGACTTCTCAGAAGTACAACAGATCACCTTACAGCAGTGGTGGGCAGCAACAGGTTCACACACACACCCCGGGAAGGGGGTAGCAAAATTGGATGGCCTCTGGGCAGGGGTGGTGGTGAAATTGGGTGGCCTTTGGGCAGGGGGGTAGTGAAATTGGGTGACCACGCCCACCTCCCTAACCTGCCCCATCAGGTTTTGTCCCTGCAAGTGTCTCCCCTGCTCAAAAGCCAGTCATATCTGACTCTGGGGTGCAGTGCTCATCTCCATTTACAGCCAAAGAGCCAGTGCTGGCTGTGTTTGCAGATGTATACATGGCCATAGGGTAAGCATGACTAGATCACCCTCAATGTAGGCACCCACCCACAATTTAGGCTCCGTCCATGATGTAGGCTTCACCCACAGTGTGGTAGCGAAAATGTTTGCTGCCTACCACTGTCTTACAGTAAGAATTAACTGTTGCAAATAAATTCATTTATATATTGATATATTTAATGTGAAAGTGTTTTATAGCTATCATATTATGTTTGTTTTTATTTTGTAGATAACCCGCACAATTTTGTCAAGTATACATCTGTCCTGTTTTTGTGGGAGATAATTATGGCAACTCTATACATACAGTGTTCTTAAAGAGAAAGTGAACAAGGTATATTATGCTAACAATTGCAAAGGCAGATACTTAGGACCTAGCATCAGTTCCTCAAACTTTGTTGTGAGAGGAATGCACAACTATAGCCAGAAGTTACATTGTAAACAAACAAACAAGAATAAGTGTTACCTAACTTGACCTGTTTTCCTCCATGTATGTGTCCCCACCCCATAGCAGCTTTTTCGGGTTAGTGGAACCACTGGATGCTGGTAGTGGCAGCAGCCAGTACCATAGTGATCCTGATTACCTATAATATAACCATATTCTTAATAAAGCTATAAAATATAGCTCCTTTGTGTCTATTGATTTGGGAATAAGGAGCTGTGCTGAACAATGTGGCAAAGGCCAAAGCTACACACAAAAAAAAAAACCCTGCTAACCTTCTCAAGCCTGTGAGCCAAGTGGAGTACAGGGGAATTTAATGGGGAATTGCCCCACACTGAGAAGCATTTTATTCATTCAGTAGCATCTGCCTTTTGAAAATTTGCTTTTTCTGACTGCAACTCCCAGAAGCTCAGAGTGGCATAATGTTCCTTAATGCCAAAAACTAAGAAGAAATTAATGAAAACTCAAATCTATTTTTCTCTAGTAAGAAACATTAATCAATAGATACTTGCTTATGTCATGCTATGGGATTCTTATAGTCAAAAGCCTTTTCAAAAATAGTGTTAAGGCAGGGGTTCTCAACCTATGGCCTCCGGGTTGGCCCTGGCCCATGGCACCATTTCATGTGGCCCATGTCACTGCCACCACCACCACTGGAAGCAGAAGTGGATGCATTTACGACAGCCACAAATGCGCCCAAGTCTGTTGTAAAAGCATTTGTGACAGTTGTAAATGCACCTGCGGTTGTCGTAAACACATTTAAGACAGCCACAGACATGTTTTTGGCAGTGTTTATGGTGGGGGAAACCACCAGTCTGGGCTTCTCAGCTGTCTGAGGGGGTGTGGTCTGGCCCACAGTTTGAAAAGGTTGAGAACCCCCTTCTTAAGGTATATCTGTACTACAATAAAATTCCACACGCAATATCCTTAATCACATACTAATGGTACAGTAACTTTGAATTTAATCTGTGGTTGGCATTACCATGTTTCTCCCAAATTGGAGTCTGGAAGAACATCCTTATCACAGTTGCCACATTCTTTGTTCTTATTCTTATACTGAACAACTTTGAGCCTCAGGAACCTTCTTCATGCCCAATCAGATCATTGGCTTGTTAGCTGTCTTAGTATTGACTGCATCAGTATGGGATCTTTATCCAAAATCCTTATCTTCCAAAAATGTGGGGCTACAACTCCCACAGTCACTTCCCATTGGTCATTTTGTCTTGGTGTTCTGGATGTTGATTTCTAAAGTTCAGTAATACCTCAGATAACGACTGCATTGGATAATGCTAAAATCGGATAATGATGCAAAATTTCTAAAGAAATTTTGCATTGGATAACGTTCTTTTTAGCGTTATCCGATACAGTCGTTCTTAGCAGCAGGGTGGCTGGAAAGCTGAACGGAATTCTCCATTCAGCTTCCCAGCCACCCTGCAGCTACGGAGGCAGGGGTGGGGTGGCTCGAAAGCTGACGGGGGGCTCCCCCGTCAGCTTCCCCAGCCACCCCACAGCTGTGGAGGCAAGGGCAGGTGGCTAGGAAAGCCAACAGGGAGTCCCCGTCAGCTTCCCCAGCCACCCTGCAGCTGTAGATCAGGTCCTCTGATCTCTCTGGAGCAGGCAGGGGGATCTGAGAGCCCAAAATGGGTTTTTAAAAGTCCATTTTTTAAAACCAATTTTGGGCTCTCTGACTTCCCTGCCTGCTCCAGGGAGATCAGAGGACCCAATCTACAGCTGTTACTGGGCTTCCCCACCGACCCCAGCCAGTGGAGCAAGCCAAAACATCAGGGTTCGAACCCTGATGTTTTGGCTTGCTGCACTTGCTGAGGACATCGGGGAAGCTCAGAAACAGCTTGGATCAGGTCTTCCCACCTCCCTGGACCCAGCAGGGGGGGGTCAGGGAGCCCAAAATTGGTTTAAAAATGGACTTTTTTTTACCAATTTTGGACTCCCTGACCCCCCCCCCTTGCCTGGTCCAGTGAGGTAGGAAGACCTGATCCAAGCTGTTTCCAAAATTCCCCCACCTCCCTGGAGGCTGCAGCAAGCCAAAACGTCAGGATTCAAATCCCAACGTTCTGGCTTGCTGCAGCTTCCAGGGAAACAGGGCTTTTTTTAATGTTGTGCGATCGATACATCGCACAACGGTAAAAACCGGATAACAACGAGACATGTGGAACCAAGTCTCATCGTTATCTGAGGTACTACTGTATCTAGATAAAAGGCATTCTGGATTTACAATGACTTATGATGGCTCTCAGACCAACCTGAAGATGCTGGGATTTGAAGCTGTGAATGTCTACATTTTCTGCCACTGAGCTATGACCTGATAAAAGACTATTAAAACCAATGGTAAAAGAGCACCAGAATTCTGTTAAAACATATTCTGAAAGCGGCTTTCAATCCACTGCTTGAAAATGGGTCAAAAGAGGATTCACTTCAAATGCTTATATTTCAGCACAAGGAAAACACACTTTCAATTTCACATAATTTTGGCCATTGTAGAAAGATGTTTCCCAAATGAATCAAATTTCTGTGTGGAGTGAAACATTTCCTTACACTGTGAAGTAGAAAAAGGCCATGCAGCTATCCAAGGGGCAAACCATATGACCTTTACAGAATATATACCATATGAATCTCCCCTCCCCGTTTTGCTATTTTGTATGATTAAACCATACCATCTGATGGAATACTCCTGCCATTAGTATCCAGTAAAACAGAGATGGGAAACAGACTGATAGAATCAAATCAGGTGGTAAGTGCTTCCACAGTTAAGTGTTGCTACACATGAGGAATGGAAAATAGTTTTGATAGATTCGATATTCTTGATGAAATTAGATTTCTAAATCTCATAAAGCTTGTTACCAAAATAAAAACACCTTGACTTGAGAATCCATAAATTTGAAAGAGGGTACTTCAAAGAACACCTCAGGCACAATTCAGAGTGCTAGTTATGATGCGGAATGTGCAAATATCATCTGCTTTGATTCAGTCTGAATAATTTGTCTTACAAATGGCAACCAATTTGCTTCAATTTTATTTGTAGCTAATCTGCTTTGATCTGTATCCAAATATTTGGAAATATTTGTATGCATTTGTGTCTGTTAAAATAATGTAGGAACAAATAAAGTGGGGAAACAAAGGGCTCAAAGCTAGAATGGATCAGTGAAGCTCAATGCCATCAACTACTGCATGACTTATTTATTTATTTATTTGTTCAGATTTTTATTGCCACCCACTCGTGAAGGCGACTCAGAGCGGCTTACAGTCAAAACAGCAACAGTACAGTAACAATCATAAAATATAATCTCACAAAACAAACAAAGCAGAATACAGACTAACTCCCCTTCGGCCATTGATGCGGGCTTGGAGGTGGGGGCGAGGTCCTCATCTGCCTGCCAGGCCATGGTGTTTTCTCCCTCAGGCCATTGTTGTGGGCTCAGAGGAGGGGACGAGGTCCAATACATAGGTCAAATTTCCATGTGTTTTCCTTCCTTCCTCCTTTACTCCCCTGCGGGGAACCGAGCAATTTACTCAGTGGTGGGTTGTTAAAATCTTTGCTACCCCACCGTGACATCATCAATGTCATGGGCATAGCTGATGTCATGACATCATGACGTCATGGGCGGAGTAAAAAAAAAAAATACCTGGAGGTTTGACGCATGCGCAATGGCTGCCCGGAAAAACATTTTTGGAGGATGCCAGAGAGGTGACCAAACCAGTCACCCAGGATTTTACCACCACCCCGTTGACCCCTCCTGATGGGGAGCTACCGGTTCGGGTGAACCGGTCCGAACAGGTAACATCCCATCACTAAATTTACTCAAATTTCCTCCTCATAAATATTTGCTGAAGGGAGACAAAATAGCTCACATCAATAGCTTTGTGCCCCAGTGGGTGCAGTACTTGGTTGCTGGCTTGTGTCGTGTTTGCCACCCACCTTGTCTGGACACAGTTAAGCACAGGGTAAAAAGGAAAAAGCATCTTTATCCAAGAGTAGAAAAACAAACGCCACCAGTAGGCATTTAAAAAGTGAAGCACACAATTGCAGGAAGGGAGAGAGGTTAGATCCTATTCCTAATGCTACTCACTCACACAAGAAACTCAAGACACCCATAACACATTCAAATACAAGTACTCAAACAATTGGATTCTGAAGTGTCATGAAAAATGACATCTTCAAGCTGTCTAAAAAAAGGAAAGCATTTCCAATTCAACCCTACCCTGCTGAAAATGAAAATTTTGCAAAGTGCAGCCTTTACTAGTCTATGACACACTAACAACCTCTCCTTGCCCTTGAGACACAATTGGTCAAGAAGCAAAGGAGTTTATCTGGATGATCTGAGCCCTCCCAAGGGTTCCACAATTGGGGGCTTCCGGATGAACTTCACCTTTACATTGGTACTTGAGCTGTCAATCTCCTTCCGCTTTGTAGTTCTAGGTCAGGGGTTCCCAACTTATGGCCCCTAGGCTGGCCCTAGGCCCTGACACCATCCCATCTGGCCTGTCACCACCTCCACTGCACCCAGAAGTGGAAATAGGTGCTTTTACATCAGTCGTCAAATGCTCCCGTGCATGCACAAACTCGCCAGCAGCTGTCATATAACTCGGAAGTGAGGGCATTTACGACAGCAGTAAATGTCCCCGCTTCTGCTTCCAGGGGGTGTCGTCTGGCCTGCTCAGCTGTCCAGGGTCAGGGTCAGGCCTGTAACATAAAAAGACTGGCCACCCCAGTTCCAGGTTCTAGAGCCCTTGTTGCATAGGGCTCTTAAACTGCTATACGGTAGCCAGAAACTGCTGCTGCCATTCTGAATTTGATCCTCATGGGCCCCAAGGTTGACTCAGCCTTCCGTCCTTTTGAGATCAGTTGAACAAGTACTGAGAATGGGGGGGGGGGAATACTAACTACCTTGTAAACTGTCCAGAGAGTACACTAAGTGTTGCTATGGAACAATATATATGTGTAATTGCTATTGTTAAAGTACATCCTTTTATTTCCATGTCAGACCCGTTGGCACCCGGTGTCATTTCATGTGGCCCACAACCACCTCCACCACACCCAGAAGTGCCATGTGGTGGAGGAAGGGCAAAATGGCTGCCTGTCCCTGAAGCTGTCTGAGGGAGCGTAACCTGATCCCCGGCTTTAAAAGGTTGAGAATTTCTGCTTTAGTGAGTCCCAATTTGATTCTAGTATAGTCATACCTCACTTAAAGAGCATAATGCGTTCCACAGGATTGCTCTTTAAGCGAGTTTGCTCTTTAAGCAAAACACCATTGTAAGTGACCAATTGTGGAGGGGAATACGAACCCTTATTTATTTGTTAAGTGAGTTTTTGGTTGGTTTTATTTGTTAAGCGAAGTGAACATTCAGAGAAAATTCTGCTCTTTAAGCAAGTTACTCTTTAAGCGAAGCGCCGCTCTTTATGTGAGGTTTGACTGTACTACTCTGCTTCCTTCTTTCTAGATTTGTCCAGAAACTGACAAATCCCTGCATTTTGCATCAGATTCAGAAGAATTTCTGAACCCAAAACATATTCCTAGTTATGATCTATAAAGCCCTTTATGACTTGAGACCAAAAGACCTAAAGGATTGACTGGGTTTTAAAATATTTCAAGAGACCCTTTTTTGAATCTGTCATCTCAACATGTCTGTGTGAAGGACACATTTACTGTTGGTCTCTGAGTCACACAACCCAGCAAGTAACAGGAAATGCTTGCATGAACATCTTCAGTGACACAATACCCCAGGGAAATTTATGTCAATTGAATTATACTTTGTTAAGTAATAGGACTGTTTTGTTTTGTTTACATGCTGCCTTTTCCCCAATACAAAGAATATTGCAGCTTACAAAATGGTTAAAACTCTAATCGGCTGTAGTAGTAAAGCACAAATATATTATCATATCAAAATGTCTACTGATTGAAACCGGTTTTAAAGCAGTCAGAGGAAAGTAGCAAGTACCACTTCCCCCTCAGCAGCCCATTCAATTGCCAACAGAGAATGATGCTTGCCAATTCTACAGAGAATGATGTTTGCCTTCTGGCCAAAGACAAAGAGAGGACGGAAGCGTAAGGGAGGGATTTGAGTCTGTTGTGAGGATTGAAGGAGAACTTGACAAGGGGATGTCATTTCCAGAAGCAGCTCTGTGCTTCTCATTAACATGAAATGCAATTGTAACTCAGCCCAAACAGTGCAGCATCAAGACGTAGAGATCTAATTTGCACAGAGCTCCACTTTTCTAGCAAATAAATCACGTTCTGTGGGCTTAAGTGAGGAATTAAACCCAGCTTGATCAGCACTGCAGCAAGATAAAGAACACGACATTCTGCTGCACACAGGCTCCAAATATGGAAAGAGTTATTTTTAAATAATACTAATCTAAGCAAGAGATACTGTTGCCTCAGCACATGCAAAAATAATAATAATAATAATACCCAAATAGACAGAGTGTCTGGAGCACGAGCATTATCATGCGGCAGGCTCTTGTTTACAGCCAAGTGCATTGGCATTCAATAAACAGCACTGCATAAAATTTCATTTCCCTGTAGGGAAAATTTAAACTTACTTTATTATTCCTTTGGAATATTTTAAATGAGGCAAAAATGAAGATAAACTGTAGTTGACCTTAGGCATTACAAATGCCATTAAGGAGCGTGCTCCACTAAGACCATCTGTTGCTTTCAAGTCTAGCTATTCATTAACCTTATTAGCACCAACCCCTATAGTCTGAAATTGACATTTTCCTAGTTGATATGGAAAGCCTATTTCTAGATATGCATTGGAAAGGTTCATTAAAGAATAGGTAATAAATAGAGAGGATAAGAGTAATGATGAGTTGGTTCATGGCTATGAATTGCTGAGAAGTTCCAGGGTCTTTGGTTTGTGGTAGACTCTAGTTTCTGCAAAGATTCCAACAGGCTCTTCCCAATAACACTGTTTTTTTTTTTCCTAATGAAATCAGCAAAAAAGGAAAGGAAAAATAGACTTCTCAGAATCAGTAATCATCTTTCCTTTTTGCAGCAATATAAATCCTACCAGTATACTATGCAATTTTGTACACGGTTTACTGATGAGCCAAAAAAGACTTTGGGGGTGGGGGAAGCTCAACCACAGCAAATTTATTCACCCAGCTGATGTGCCCAGCAGCTAGAAATGATGTGAATATATAAAAATAGATTAGCCAAGTTAACCCTTTCCCCACAAACACAGTTAGTTGAGTGACTTTGCCTTTTACTCCAAATGCATGCAAAACATCAAATTGAATGCCTTGCTATGTGGAAATATTGGCTCTAGTTATTTGTGTACTAATCAGACAGATTAAATCACCTAGTCATGCTGAGCTGGTTTATGTAAACATGTTAGACAGGCAAAGTTGCAAGGGGGAAAGGACTTGGTTGCATCTTTTCCATTGGGAACTCTTGGTGGGATCACAGATTTTTAAAAATCACAGGTATAAAAGAATGCTTGGAGGGGGGAGATTTAGTCTCAAGCACCTTAAACCAGAATATTGTATTTGTTGCACTGTTCACACAGAGCTGCTGTCAGGTGACCAGACGTAAGAGAGGGAAAATCTCCTGCATTTTTAAAACAAAAGAGAGGATTTTGGAGGGTGCAACATATCTTGTAAAGTTTATCTGCTAATATATCTTATTCTGTAGAACTGATGATGCAACGGCCTTCTATAATTTTGCATCTGCTGGGAAAAAACTAAGGGGAGGCATAGTTATGTTTTTTAAAAGCCAAGAAAAAATCAAAAACAACCTATTATTCTGAAAGTGATTTCCTTCTTTAGGGGCACACTTTGTATGGCAATCTTTTCCAAGAAATAATATCCCCAAAGGCCCCTTTGACTTGAAGCAGAATGATATGGTTGGGGTTGATTAGCTGGGACACTCATCTAACTCTGTATCCTATTAGTTCACTCTGAGTCTACCTCTGTGTTGAGTTACTATTAAGGTCCTGATTTTGAGCCTTGATTGACTAATGTGGAAAGTTAAAGCAATCTTGGGTAGTCTCCCTTCCCCATGTGTTGGGATTAATATTGACAACAGATCAACCTCTCCATGCTATGCAAAAATATGGGCACTTGTGGAGACCAGCTGAAACAAAATTTCATTTTGATAATATAAACATTTACAAACCACATTTTAACAGTATGGTGGGATACATAGAAAGAGCATCCTCAAAGATTGTGGTATTTTTGAACCATAATTGGGTGTTCCCTAGTAACGGCAATTTTGTGTTGCTAGCTAATCTTTCTCACAATAGGTCAGGTGGAAGGAACTGCAGAATGAACTCACCAAAAAGGTGCCTTCATTTTGGCAGTTTTACATCTGACCTAGACACAGAAGAAGAAGAAGAACAGTACAGTGCTATGCACAGTTACGCCATCTTTACTACTGAAATCCAATTGAGCTATACATATGGGAAAGAAATCTGTTTGGCCTAAATCAAACTGTAGTCCCACTTTGTGTGAGCACTTTGAACCAGTAGGGTTTACATAACTGTAGATCAACAATTCAGAAACTGAATCAGCAGAACCATTTTTGTTGTTACTCACAATGAGATTTAGACTATAGTCCCGTACCTTGTTAAATATTGTATACAGTTAGAGCTCTAATTGGTGAAGCTGTGGCAGTAATCTGACCAAATGCTTGTCATGGGCAACTAAGCATATGACATACACTTCATTAGATTGTTATGACAGCTCCTACAGTTGGAGGTTCACAAGAGCAATTACTAAACAGGATGCTGATCTGTGTTTTAAAAGACTCAATCCAAAATTGGTCTATAGTCTGAATTTCCTTAATTTTTGGGTTGGAAATGTAGTTCGGCTATAACACTTTGCTATAAACTATTTCTCTATGTGTGGGGAGGGAGGAATTTCTTTTCTTTGTGAAATGTGGGTAAGCATAAACATTGAGAGAAGAAACTTTGTCTTTATGTAAAACCTTAAGGCAAGATTTTAAAATGACAGAATATCTTTGTGTATGTATATGTTTGTACCCACATCTTCTTATGGTGTGTCTCCTTAATGGTTTTCCCCCACCCCATGCTTTCTTCACCCTGGAAAATATATTTGGGGGTTCTATATTTTTCTTATATGCTTCAGGCTTCTAGCAACCTGCATGCTTCTTTTTTCAATGGCAACCATTTACCAGTCTGCCTCAGTTAAAAGGCTTGCAGTTCTTGGTCACTTTCACTCTGGTACCTTTTAGGTAATGGTCATAAGCATCTCCCCTCCATCTTTATTATAGATCATTTCATTCATTTCAATTGGCTGAGCAGTCTGCCCAGGTTATCCTGATATGGTAATAGAGTAGATCATACTGCCAGTGACTCAATACCAAGTGTCAGGTGGCAGTTAACTAACCTGGCAACCATGAGGGCTATGGTTTGGGTGCCAAATTCCACAGGGAAGAGTGATGGTCCCCAAATGGATTAAATCCCACTTGAATACATCTTGATGGAGGACAGCAGCTTCATCAATACTGGCCTGAGGCTGAGGAGGACTTTGTGTGCCGAAAGGGCTCAGGACCTAGATCAGTGGTACAGGTGTCATGCTGCGATGCGGAAGGCAGATGAATGGCCACTGCATTATATTCTCAGGACAGTCTTCATGGTTAATTGTCACCAATATTTGGTTTCGATATGGAAGAAGAAGAAGAAGAAGAAGAAGAAGAAGAAGAAGAAGAAGAAGAAGAAGAAGAAGAAGAAGAAGAAGAAGAAGAAGAAGAAGAAGAAGAAGAAGAAGAAGAAGAAGAAGAAGAAGAAGAAGAAGAAGAAGAAGAAGAAGAAGAAGAAGAAGAAGAAGAAGAAGAAGAAGAAGAAGAAGAAGAAGAAGAAGAAGAAGAGCAGATATACAAGGTTGAAGAGAAATGAGATTTGCAAACATTTCCCTTGGAGAGCTATCTGGACTACTTTCACTCTGGCTTGAGCCTAGATTTTCCCATATTTTCTATTTCAAGAGTTAGCTTTTCACAGCTCGGAAAGTATTTCTCTCCTATGCTGTGGCATAGGGATTTGAATCATTGCTTGGTTTTTCCTTGCAAAACAAGTGCAGGAAAAAAGTTTATCTCAAAGTGGTTTCACATATCTGCATAATTGATTTTTGCATATTTGTGAACAAATAATAGAAAATGAAAATAATAGAAAAGTTACCCTCTTGCAGGATATAGTAAATATAGCAGTATTGGATAGGTTGTTTGTGTATTTTTCATCAACCAGTATGTCCTTTTGTTCTTGCTGTGCCTGTGTACTTAGAGAATAGACACTAGTTTTGTGCTGCAAAACTGAGTGCTTGTGCATACGAAACTCACAACACACACTAAGAGAAAAATACTTGTTCTCTTTTTCTTGTGCTGGAGGCCAATCAGAAAATCCTCTACAAACTATCTTGCCATTTTAAAATCACTTTCTTCCCCCCCCCCCTTTTTATGTGGGAAAAAACAGTTGTGGTGTACTTGACATTGTTCCAATGAAAATCAGGCCACCGAACATTGGGGAAACTGACTGTATAGCTATAGAAAACCATTTGTATGCTAGGTGTCTCAAAGAAGAAAAACTATTTTAGTTGCAGCTTGAAGCATAGGTGCTGTTTTAAAAACATCTAAAGCAGTTTCACAAATTGATCTTAGTTTCAAAGCAATAGCATGCTGTAATTATGTTTTTATAAAGAATCCAGGAGTAATTTTTAACACATCTAGAAGCACACAAGACAGATATGCAGCACTATTTTCTACCTAGAAAGAAAAGCCTGGGAATGGAGAAGATAACACTCAAGTCTGGCAGAAATGGAAGAGATGGAGTGTCAAGGTGTGGAATAAGCAAGGAGTTGCACCGCTGATAGCTAAAAGCCACCTAATAACAACCGCAGTGCCTGGCTTCTGAACTAAGTTATGTAAATTGAAGAATGCCCTTACTGTCAGCAGGTATATTATTTCAAGGAAGACAGACAACTGTGCTAATCTCCCTTCTGCTTAATCCCCCTCTCTCTACAAATCATCATGTCGACAATTTAAACAGATTTAGATGTGACTGAAATCAAGAACAGGTGATCGTCTCAGGATGCTAGCAGTTGATGCAGGTCTCTAAGAGGTAATTTTGTTTGTGGGGAATGAAAGAGCAAGATTGCGTATGGGGGAGGGGAGATAGGGAGAGAGCAAATCTAACAAATCTAAGAAAGCACCCTCTGGCCCAACCCTGAGGATCAAATCCAATTCTACCAAGATACACATTAAGCCCTGTCGATCATGGCTTTGCCCTTGAAAAGATGAATAATGATGAGTTTCACCTCATTCTACTTGCCTCTGGAGAAAGAAGAGAAAGTTGGCTCTTAAAAGGAAAGGATTTGCACCATTGCTTTGGAATGAAGGCATTTAATGTCCCCATTTTCACATCCTGGGGCAACAGTTAATATGTTCTAAAGTACTGCCTGCCCTTCAAGTGACATGAGGTTGTTTAATAATAAAAATAAGATGCTAAGAGGAGAGCAAGGGTCATGAGTAGTGTGTTAAGTGTTTACTATATTTTTAAGAGTTGAGATTCTGGGATAACCAAAACAGATCCATCCTGTCTTCAAGTTGTAATGTGTAAGCTGCAACAACACGTTGCAGTGTATGAAAGACCAACATTCCAGCAGGCCAACTATGCCCTCTTCCACCATACTTTTTTCCTCTTCCTCTTGTGACTCATACTTTCCATTTCTTTCCAATATTCACTCAAAATTTTGTGCCCACTAAGCATACTCAGTTCCCAGGCTTTCATTGATGGTTTTAATGGTTTTTAACAGAGTTTTCCTATTCTTTCCAAACCTCTAGGTTTCTGAAACTTATTGCTATCTCTTATTAATAGGGAAGACTTACTTACTTACTTACTTACTTACTTACTTACTTACTTACTTACTTACTTACTTACTTACTTACTTACTTACTTACTTACTTACTTACTTACTTACTTACTTACTTAAACCACATCTTAATTTCTTGAAGAAATGCTATTTGAGACAGATATCATGTGGTAGACAAATAACACTGATAAAATTAAATAAAAACAAATACAATTACGATACTAAAACAAACTAAAACTGATTTTACCCTATATGCACATACCTGTATCAGGAAATTATTATTATCCAACAGCAGTTATTTTTCAAATAAATCTGCAGTGTGGATTTTCTCTAGGTTTTTGATGCATGTACAGTACACTGTTTAGACTGCTACTTCTGTATGCTTTCCCTAATTTTGTTTAGGATGCTGTGTTACTGTCTATATTTGGAGCTATCTTTATTTTAACATTTTTGTCTCTTTTATTAGCCTTATTTCATCCATCACCAACCTCTTTCTTTTTCTTTTTCTCTTTCATTTTTCATTAAATTTCTAATTTTGAGGCTGTTGCTGTCACATTTACCAGCACTTGTGTTAGGTTAGAGCGAGTAGCATTTATATATACATTATCTAAGTGTATAAGCACAGCTAGCTACTAGAAGTCAGAATACATATGGCCCAGAGTCGTCTGCCTCATGGTCAGGAACCAATAAAGAACAGTGGGAGCAAAAAGAGATTGTAAGAGGAGGAGGGGCAGAAATGGAAAGTTTGCTTTAAATGCCAGAGGCAGAAAAAAGAACTCTGTTAATTGGTTAGTGACAGGAGATAGACTCCTTAGCTTGTGAAAACCCTCCTCCCACTCATATCCATTGTTAGAAACCATGTGAGATTATTAAATTTCCTAACAGCACTATAATGACAGAATTTAAGGGGGGGGACCTTCCCTCACTCACTCTGTCTCCTGCTAATATTTACCTCCCCACTTTAGGATTGAAAGATACAGAAAGAGGGTTGTGGATCCTGAGTTCATCATGTAGAATGTAATTCTGCTCTAAGTTTCTTTTTCTTCCAAAAGAAACATTAACTCTTATCAGTTCAGTGACATTAAGATATTGAAGATAAGCTCTGGATGAAAGAACAGTCCTGTTCAGTGAAATCTGCCAGGGTGTATATCTTGAATTTTTGAAAAAGAGAAAGTCTACTATGGAAGGATTGCTTGGAACTCTTATCTGATTAAATTAGCATCTGTGGCACCATACCTAAACAGCCAACAATCATTTGTAGAATAATCTCAATTATAAAGGGAATTATCATGGCTGGGGTGATCAGCAAGATCACAACTTCCAGCCTGTGTCTTGGAAGAAAAAGAGAAAAATAATCAGCTGTTTGTCAGACACTTTGAAGATGAAAGGTGCTAAGAACTGTTGCCATTGTTATGAATAACAATGTTAACATTTACCAAGCAGTTTAAAATCATGAAGAAAATTTTAGCAAACTGAAGAATATACTGCATCACTGTATCTCTAGGGCCAGCTACCTCAAGGAAGGTTTTCTAAGATGGAGAATGAAAAGGAGGGGAAGGGTACTAAGGAGATTTGTATATTCATGGTCCAAAAGCCTAGTTATGAGGAAAGAAAGCCAATTTACCCCTTGGCCTTTGGAAAAGGAGAAATGAAGGGGTCTCATTTTGTGTATTTAATGTCATGTCAAGGCAAGATATATTCACACTAAAACAGCACAATTTAATTACACATAAATATAATAATGTAGCAAAAAAACCATATCACAAACAATACTGCACCTAGTAAACAATACTAACCTTAGAGGCACCAGAACCAGTGATGGGATGTAACAGGTTCTCACCAGTTCACCAGAAATGGTAGTAACTTTTCCCAGTGTCCTGGAGAACTGGTAGCAGCTTTGGGGGGGAACCACCTTCAGGGCTTACCTTTTCACTGGTTCTCCCACTGCACATACACACCAAGCACTTGTGTTTGGCGTGTATGCACGGCCTTCTTGCTGTCCTCCCAAGCGGGGAGGAGGAAGAGAAGCTGCTAGCCTGAAGCTCCCTACAGCCTGCTCCCCAGGGTCAGTGACTCACCTTTGGATGGGGTGTGTCTGTGTGTATTTTAATGTGTATTTAATACCTTTACTTATATTGATGTACTACCACAGTTCCTAAAAAGGCCTAGTGGCCTGGCTTGGGGTTTTTAAGCAAAGTCTTGGAGTTACCACATCGATAAGCTACACCTGTGCTGTTCCAATTGCTGTTCCAATTGGAGAACCCTTAAGGAGGTACAGCTGTTTTACATTTACATTAAGGCATATTATCCTAGAGAACTGGTTAGGCAAAGACTTAGTACCTAACTTCTTTAACCGTTGAAAAGTTGAAAAGTGCCAAAATGAAGCCATCTTGTGGTGAGTTCATTCTGTAGTTCCTTTCATCTGACCTAGTCTGAGAAAGATTAGCCAGAATAAGCTTTAAGCTCTGGTTTAAAAGCTCTGGTTGATTTGTGTTTTGGGTGGGTGGGTAAGTAAATTGCTATTACACTTGTACCCCAGATAACGTTGAGACTTGGTTCCACAAGTCTCGTCGTTATCCAGTTTTTAGCGTTGTGCGATGCATTGATCACACAACGTTAACAAAAGCCCTGTTTCTCTGGAGGCTGCAGCAAGCCAGAATGTCGGAATTCGAACCCTGATGTTTTGGCTTGCTGCACTGGCTGAGGACATCGGGGAAGCCCAGAAACAGCTTGGATCGGGTCTCCACACCTCCATGGACCCGGCAGGGGGGTCAGAGACCCCAAAATTGGTAAAAAAACTGACATTTGTTTTACCAATTTTGGGGTCTCTGACCCCCCCCCCGCCCCTGCCCCAGGTCCAGGGAGGTAGGGAGACCCGATCCAAGCTGTTTCTGGGCTTCCCCAACGTCCTCAGCCAGTGCAGTAAGCCAGAATGTTGGGATTCGAATCCCGATATTCTGGCTTGCTGCACTGGCTGAGGACGTCAGGGAAGCCCAGAAACAGCTTGGATCGGGTCCCCTGCCTGCTCCAGAGAGGTCAGAGGACCCGATCTACAGCTGTAGGGTGGCTGGGGAAGCTGACGGGGGAGCCCTCCGTCAGCTTTCCAGTCTCCCCACCCCTGCCTCCATAGCTGAAGGGTGGCTGGGAAGCTGAACGGAGAACCCTGTTCAGCTTTCCAGCCACCCTGCTGCTAAGAACGACTGTTTCGGATAACGCTAAAAATCGCGTTAATCGATACAAGATTTTTCCAAAAATCTTGTAACGTTATGTGGTTTTAGCACTATCCGGTACTAGCGTTATCCGGGGTATTACTGTATTAGTATTCTTTCTCTTCTTAGGCCAGCTTCATGTACAGGAAACTGCACCGTACCTGAACCACAATTTGCTATGCTCCAGGCTTCCATTGCTTAATTTTGTATGAAAATGCCAATTGCTAAGTAACTGCAGCAACACTTGTTTAAAAATTTAAAAAGTATACTCATGTTTTGAACAATGTACTCAATCTATATATGGGTTTACATAGGCAAATGCTGGCTTGCTTCTTTACAGCTCTCCCCTTCTTATGTTCATATTATCTGGACCCTTTCCAGTCAGGATTCAGGCCCGGATATGGTACTGAAACTGCATTGGTCGCATTGGTGGATGATCTCTGGCGAGAACGGGATGGAGGTCATCCATCCGTCCTGGCTCTTCTTGACCTCTCAGCGGCTTTCGATACTGTCGACCACGGTATCCTTCTGGGAAGGCTCCAAGGATTGGGGATCCAGGGCACTGTGCTGGCCTGGTTCTCTTCATTTCTGAGGGGCCGGACCCAGTCGGTGTGGCTGGAAGGCGAGAGGTCCAGCCCTAGGCCCCTGCAATATGGGGTGCCTCAGGGCTCGGTACTCTCGCCTCTCCTATTTAACATCTACATGAAGCCACTGGGTGAGATCATCCGTTCCCACGGGGTGAGGTATCACCAATATGCAGATGACACCCAGCTGTATATCTCAGCCCGTGGAGATCCAATTGATGCAGTGGAAGTCCTATCCAGGTGCCTGGAGGCTGTCAGGGTCTGGATGGGGGACAACGGGCTACAACTGAATCCCGGCAAGACTGAGTGGCTATGGGTAAGGGGTCCTGCGCTATCTCGGGAGTTACCATCTTTGGTTCTGGATGGGGCAGTTTTGCCCCAAACAGACCTGGTGCGTAATCTGGGGGTCCTCTTGGACTCACGACTACTGCTCGAGGAGCAGGTGGCAGCCGTGGCCAGGAGGGCTTTTGCACAACTTCGTGTAATACGCCAGCTACGCCCACTCCTAGACCGGGATTCCTTGCTCATGATCACACATGCTTTGGTCACCTCCAGACTTGATTACTGTAATGCGCTCTACATGGGGCTGCCCTTGGTGACCATTCGGAGGCTGCAGCTGGTCCAGAATGCGGCTGCTCGGGTAGTGATGGGGTGCGGGCGTTATGCTCGTGCCTCACCACTGCTTCGGGAGCTGCACTGGTTGCCAGTATGTCTCCGGGTGCAATTCAAGGTGCTGGTTATTACCTTTAAAGCCCTACATGGTAGTGGGCCAGGATACTTAAGAGACCGCATCGTCCCAAGGACATCTGTCCGTCCCACCAGGGCGGATCGGAGAGGCTCTCTTATCATTCCATCGGCTAGAGAGGCGCATCTCTCTAGCACCAGAAAGAGGGCCTTCTCCGTGGCCGCCCCGGCCCTTTGGAACCTCCTGCCAACTGAGTTACGTCTACAGACAGAGCTCCTGCCCTTTCGGAAGGGCCTAAAAACCTGGCTGGCAGGGCAGGTGTGGGGGTCCAGGAATTTGGGGTCCCATGTTGGGTGGCTGATATGATGGGACAGCCACCCCTCCCTCACTCTTTTAAACTTTTAAAATCTTTTTAAACCTTTTAACCTTTTTAAATCTTTTAGATTTTTGTAAATTCAGGGTTTAATTCTTTTTTAATTGACTTTTAAGTAATTTATGAACCTTAAGGTTTTAATTTATGAATTTCTGTAAGCCGCCTAGAGTCAGGTTCGCCTGATTAGGGCGGGATAATAAATCTAAATAAATAAATAAAAATAAATAAATAAATATATTGAAAGCTGCCTTATACTGCATCAGGCCAGTGATCCAAGTTGCTTACTAATGTCAGCTCTGGTTGGTAGCAACTTCTCATCATTTTCTATTTGTTTGGATATACCTGGCATTTTATATGTGCACATAAAATATGCAATTGGGAGAAGCAAGTTTCAGCCTTCTTCAGATGTGAGAGAACTTCAACTTTATGCTGCAGAGGCATAATTTGCCTCTTGGCAATTATTTTCTGGTCCCTGATATACAACAAATTAGAGTTCAGTCAAACCTCACATAAAGAGTGCCTTGCTTAAAGAATAAATTGGTTAAAGAGCATAATTTTCTCTGAATGTTTGCTTCGCTTAACAAATAAAACCAACCAAAAACTCGCTTAACAAATAAATTGGGGTTCACAATCCCCACCACCAGAAGTCACAATGGGTCACTTACAGTGGTGTTTCACTTAAAGAGCAAACTTGCTTAAAGAGCAATCCTGTGGAACACATTATGCTCTTTAGTGAGGTACAACTGTAAAGTAAAACCCCAGGTTATGATGGAGGTCCATTCCATAGGGATGCATTGAAAAATAAAAAATAAAAAAATGGTCCTGAATCGATCATCATAAACCCCCCAAAAAATATTAAAAAATTGTAAACCAGGAAGGAATTTCCATAGGATTTGCCATTGTAAATTGCAAGCAAACTTAAACCGAGGCAGTTGCATCCCGGGGTTTTACTGTATATCACATGTTTTCTATTCTGCAATCTATTAATTTAGCCAAACTAATGCAGTATTCATAATCTAAAGAAATATGAGAGCTAAATATTTCTCGTTTTCAAGGAAAAGAAAGAAATTAAGTTAAGCATACAAATGTTATCTGTAAGCATGGATATTATGGTAAAAACATAGGAACGTCCTTCTTTGACCTCAAATATGTATTCTAGTAGCCTCAGATTTCTGTTACAATCAAATGACATTTCTAAAAAAGAAGAAAAAGAAGATGTAGTCCTTTCCCCTCCCATTTAGTTAAAGAATGTGAAATTAACTAAACTATTATTAGCCCATTATTCACTTGTAGTGAGTATCATACAATTGCAACCCTATTGGTTATTTTTTTTAAAAAAAGTGGATATGTTACAGTTAAAAGTAGTTTTCAGTTAAAACTAGTTTTCCTTAGTTAAAACTAGTTCTGACTAACTGCATTTATGAGATCTAAAATTAACTGGCAATAAAAGATTCATTTCTAGTGAAAACTGGTTTTACCTAGCCAAAACTAGTTCTAAGTAAACAGTTTAGTTAAAACTAGAATTTCCTATCAAGGAAAAAGTTTCAGTTAAAATCAGATTCCAGTTAAAATGGGTTTTGACTAGTCAAAACTAGTTCTGATTAGTCAAAACTATTTCTATCTAAACATCTTAGTTACAACTAGAACGTCCTAGTAATAATAAGTGAAAGTGCGAGGCTGGTGGAGCCTTGCTTTTCCAGCCGATAAGTGAAAGTGTGAAGCTAGAAGTACAATGCTAGCTGAGCCTTGCTTTTCCAGTGTGGGGAACATGGAGGGGAGGCAGCAGAGGCAAGACGTTGCCGAGAAGGTCCCGGAGACTGCAAAGGGGCTGCAAAGGGGCTGCGTTGGCTCAGTGATTAAGAAGCTCACCTTGTTAGCTGGAAGGCTGGCAAGTTGACAGTTCGAGACGTGAGGACTGCATGACAGTTTGAGTTCCCATCTCTCTCCTAGCTCTTGGGGAAATGGGTGGCACATACCAGAGGCTGCTTTCCTTTGGACGGAAAAGCGAGGCTCTACCAGCCTTGCACTTTCCTCTTCCAGCACTAACTTGGCCTCTAGACCCCTTGGGTAGTGTGTGCCTCAGGCTCCTTTCATGCCCCCAAGAACTAGAATAGAGACAGGCACTCAAACCATCATGTAGTCCCCAGGTCTAGAACTGCCACCTCAACTGTCTTCTGAGAAATCTGTATGTGGGTCAAGAAGCAACAGTTAAGACAGGATATGGAACAACTGATTGATTTAGAAAGGAAAAGGAGTACGATAAAGCTGTATATTGTCACCTTGCTTATTTAACATATGCAGAGCACATCATGCATAATGTAGGGCTAGAGGAAGTACAAACTGGAATTAAGATTGCTGGGAGAAATATCAACAACCTGAGATATGCAGATGACACTACTCCAATGGCAGAAAGTAAAGAAGACCTAAATAACCTCCTGATGAGGGTGAAAGAGGAAAGTGCAAAAGCTGGCCCGAAACTCAACATCAAAAAAACCAAGATCATGGCATCTGGCCCCATCACTCCCTAGCAAATAGAGGGGAATGAAATGTAAGCAGTGACAGACTTTACCTTCTTGAGATCTAAGTTCACTGCAGATGGTGACTGCACCCATGAAATAAAAAGACCCTTACTTCTTGGGATCCAAGCTACAGTAAGCCTAGGCAGCATAATAAAAATTAGAGACATCACCATGCCAAAAAAATCCACATAGTTAAAGCAATGGTATTCACAGTAGTAATGTATGGCTGTGAGAGCTGTACCCTAAGGAAGGCTAAACACAGAAGAATAGACGCCTTTGAACTGTGGTGCTGGAGAAGAATCTTGAGAGTCCGCTGGAGATCAAATCAGTCAATCCTAACGGAAATCAACCCTGACTGCTCCTTGGAAGGACAAATACTGAAGATGAAGCTCAAGTACTTTAGCCACTAAATAAGAAGAGAGGACTCATTGGAGAAGGCCCAGATGCTAGGAAAGATTGAGGGCAAAAGAAGCAAGGGGCAGCAGAAGATGAGATGGCTATATGGAATCATTGACGGAGTGGACATAGATCTGGGTGGGCTACAGAGGGTGATGTATGACAGTTGTCCATGGGGTTGCAAAGAGTCGGTCTCAACTGTGCCACTGAAGAAGAAGAAGAAGAAGAAGAAGAAGAAGAAGAAGAAGAAGAAGAAGAAGAAGAAGAAGAAGAAGAACAACAACAACAACAACAACAACAACAACAACAACAACAACAACAACAACAACAACAACAACAACAACAACAACAACAACAACAACAACAACAACAACAACAACAACAACAACAACAAGAAGTAACCACATGTTTTGGAGGAGAAGGAAATTGAAGTGGGTGAAAGAAGGTAGTGGACAAACTCCAAGAATATCAGCTTAAATAAAAGCTAAACTATAGATTACTGGGTATCGAGTATGGTGTAGCAAACAAAGCAATAGACTGAGACATGGGTTCAAATCTTTGCACAGCTATGGAAGTGGGTTTCCACTCCCACTTGGTGGGAGTGGAACTGGTAAAACCACACCTTAAATATCTCATCTTAAATTCCCTGTTATGTTAATGGTACATAGCAAAAGCAAAATTATACATTAAAGGTAACACCACATCATGGCAGTTCCAATCAAGTTAACATTAATCTCTAACAAACCAGACTTTCAAAAAAATGACTATCTTTATGTTCTGGAATTCCGTGACTGAAGGAAGCAAGCCAATTTGCAAAATACAAAAGGAAGCTGCAATTACGTACTTAAGAAATTCCCTTTCCTAATATTGCCTCTCCGTGATACATATTTCCACACTAGAGAAGAAACACCTGAGATAAATTAAAGAGGGACAGATAAAGTCCCATGGCTTTAGCTATCTCTGCAACCCCCTGTCAGTACATAGTCCTCAGAGGAAGCATTGTTACATCTTTCTTACTTCGAGCACAGAGGCAAGGGAGGGTGGCATACCTCACACTGAGGGTGCGGCTAGAAGAAAGAGTTCCTGTTCCCAGATGATCTCAATGATCTCTTCTTGTGCATAAGACATGAAGGAGGCTAATGTTTGGCTCAGGTTATAAGTGCATATTGAATGATTCATTATATTTCTATCATGGCATTGCAGCATATCCTTCCATATGTACCCTTTCCTTGTTTTGTGATCATCATGTCTAAACCCAGACAAGAGTAAACCTAGATTATTAATTCAGATTGAGCAGGGGTTCCCAATTTTTTTATGCCACGGGGTTGACCATGCCCCCCCCCCCCGGACAGACTGGACCATGCCCCCCAGAAGTGGAAGTAAATGCACCTGCTTCTGCATTTTATGACAGCCAGGGGTGCATTTACAGCTAATGTAACCATGTTTACGCATGCACAGGTGCATTTTATGACTGTCATAAATGCATCTGCTTCCACTTCTGGGTGCAGCGGTGGCCCACAATGGCAGGCCACATGAAACGGTGCCACAGGCCAAGTCTGGCCCATGGGCCGCAGGTTGGGAACACCTGGGATAGAGACAAGTTTTATATGCTAAAGAAAACTCAATAAATGGAAAATGGACTACTTGCCTTCAGTGATTATTTAAGTCCACAAATCAGGGAATTGTCATAAGCATGGAAAGATCTTCCCCCATGATGCTTTGAACTTTGGAATTTGTAAAGTGAGTTTCAGAATTGTTAATCCAGGACAAAGAAACAGCCTGATTAATATTACATGGACTCTTGCCTTCATCTGAAAAAAAATATCTGTCCAAAGTTTCATAGACAAGCCAACTTTGCTTTATAAAATTATTTCTTAAGTACCCTGAGAACATGTCCTCCTTTCCAGTGCATTTTCCAAGCCAAGCATTTGACTGTGCTTCAAATATTAAGTTGTGATAATATAAATAAACCAACTGCTTCCATTTCTGGACCTAGCAACATCAATTCTGCATAACTGGTTTTCCGCTATCAAAGTAGTCTCTTTGCCATGAAGCGAAGGGAGATAGTCACCTCATGTGGCATATTTTGGGAGCCATTAACAGTCCAAATGGGAAGCCAACGATTTTCTTGAATGTTGGTGATTTCCCCACAAAAAAATGGATTACAACAAAATACATACACATTTGTACTGTCAAATTGAATAAGTATGAGAATTGGGTGGGTATTAGATAGATATAGGCATAATGGCAGAAAGAAGGAAGTAAAGTCATCTCAAAGAAATCATTTTAAGTAAGCTATAGATTACTGAATTTCCAGTATTGTGGTAAGGGACAGAGAAATTGATTTGGACTCAGGACACCTGGTTTGCTGATGTTGTACTTGCCTATCAAATAGATGTCATTTCAGGGGAAATGAAGTAGACATTCTAAGACCCACATGTTAGAATACACATACCTATGATTCCAGACTTTTAAGAATGAAGCTCTGAGAGTCCTGGGCCTGAATGGACAGATCTATCATTTTTGGTTTGTCCCATATTTCAACATTTTTCCTCTCTCAATTTCTTCCGAATCCAAATTGGAAATGACTCAGAGCCACAATAATTCACACTCACATGCTTTTCTGGTCACTTTTTCTCATTTTATTTTAAGTTCATAGATTTTGAATACTCTGGGAACTTTAGATCTTATTTTGACCTGATTTTGTGAGAAGCTTCAGTTTTTAAAATAGGTTAGATTACTCCTTCTGGGAAATTCTACTGTGAAATTATTACTGTCTTCTTTTATTTATTACTTACACTTACACATAAACTCTCCCCCTTCCCTCTATCTTGCACACACACACACCCCTAGTGATTGGACTAATTCATTTCATATTTTTCTTCCTGATTTTTCTCATCTGGATTCTCTTGCAGCAATTCGCCTGCACATTACCCCGAGTCTTCAGGAACCTGTTTCTTGGAATAGAAGCTGTATATCTTTCTCTCTCTTGGGGACTGCGATGGCTCTAGTGGTTAAGATGCTGAACTCAATGACTGGAAGGTCAGAGTTCGAGTCCCGTGTGCTGCACGATGAAGTGAGCTCCCGTCTCTGTCCCATCTCCTGCCAACCTAGCAGTTCTAAAGCAAGAAATTGCAAGTAGAGAAATAGGTACCATTTCAGTGGGAATGTAAACAGCATTCCGTGCATTCCGGTGTTGAGGTATGCCTGTCAAATGTCCACAGAAATGTCTGCAGATGTAGTAAACTGAGATGAGCATCGAACCCTTGAGTCAGATACAACTGGCTTTCGAGCAAGTGTGACCTTTACCTTTACCTATCTTTCTCTCTCTCTCTCTCTCGTTAGGCCAAAGACTGCTTGATATAACAGGTATCCCAAAAGTCACCATAGATAACAGATATCTTGGAATACATTCACCATGAGTGAGGGAGGAGACTTCATGTACGTATGTGAGAAAGAGATGGCCTACACGTAGAGAAAGTTTTGTAAATATTTTGTAAGATTTTGTTATGAATATTTTCTCAATAAAGATACATTTAGCTACAATTTCCCATTTCCCTTATGTATGGCAGCTTTTGGGACATCCTGTAGTTAACTTCAACTAGAAGGATGGTGGAAGATTAGAGACAAATATAGTGTTTGATAAACAGGTTTACTGTGAGTAATTTTCCACAATTGTAATTTCCTTTGGAACTTCAATCCAGATTGTTCTCCTTTGTACTTTTCATTGCATTGTGCTGTTAGAAATCCATTGAATTTCATGTGGTTTCTTTTATACTGTGCCTTCATTTCATAGGTCTCATTCCCTGTTTAACTGCTGTGGTTTAAATAAACCTTCATCTTGCCAGCCATTTTTATAATTTGCATTATTTTAAAAAAGGTAATGAATCTGTGAAGGTGCTGAAATGGATAATCCTCACAATAATAGGTCATGAAAGTGAAGAGGTTTCTTGTCTAGGTAGTTGTGGTATATCAATTTTCTGGCATTTATTTATTTTTAATGTGTGGGTGTTTTTTTTTAACATGTGGGTATTGTGTTGTAAGCCACCCAGAGTGGGAAAATATCCCATATGGGCAGAGTGTAAATAAATAAAATAAATAAATTGCATCTGTGAATAGCTTCAGATCACCTCTGGTTACACCTTTCATCCATTGGGGCAAATAAAATACTTCATTTTCAGATAAATGCTTATAAGGCAAATCTGAGGAGAAGACCTTGCAATTTTGAGGTCCAAAAATAATTTGGGGGGAGGCCGCCTTGCCTCCGAGGAGGCCTCCAAGAGTCTGACAGCCTCCAAGGACCTCAACAGCAGCCGCTGGTTCCTCCGCCTCTCCGCCCGCCCAACGCCACTGCACTCCAAGCAGAAAATGGCTGCTTGGCTTGGTGCACATGCGTTTTAAGATATCAATTGACTCATGTCTGCTGAGTGCTGGAGGCGCACATGCATCAATTGATATCTACGCATGCGTGCCGAGCCAAGCAGCTATTTTGTGCTTGGAGTGTGACAATGTCACGCAGGCGGAAAGCTGGATGAGCCGGCTGCCCCAAAAGTTTGGAAACACCCCGGGTGGCCACACCAAATAGTTGGCCCCCCCGGTGGTCACCCCAAAATGTTACCACCACCCTGGCTGGACCAGTGCGGACCGGTTCCTGCCCATCACTGAACTAACCTACCCTGTTTCCCCAAAAATAGGACCTCCTCGTATAGTAAGGCATCCCCCCTATTTTTCCCCACCTCGGAAATATAAGGGCCCCCCTTTGAAAATAAGGCACTCACCTAAATCATGCCCTGGCAATCCGCTGTATCAGCAATAAATGTGTACCGTATTCTTCATCATGGAAAATTCAGACATCCCCTGAAAATAAGTCCTCATGCATATTTTGGATTTTTTTTAAATATAAGACAGTGTCTTATTTTCAGGGAAACATGGTATGTAGCTAGTCCTGAAGTACAGTGGTATCTCGCTTAAAGAGCATAATGCATTCCACAGGATTGCTCTTTAAGTGAGTTTGCTCTTTAAGCAAAACAGCATTGTAAGTGACCAATGGTGGTGGGGGATTGCAAACTCCAATTTATTTGTTAAGTGAGTTTTTGATTGGTTTTATTTGTTAAGCGAAGTGAACATTCAGAGAAAATTCTGCTCTTTAAGTGAGTTACTCTTTAAGCGAGTCGCTCTTTATGCGCGGTTTGACGGTACTGAAATTCTAGCTTTTTCTGTGGTTCTAGTCCCTATTAAATAAATACTACTGCTGCAAAGGGTTCACAGGAGTAGAATGGTCTATGTGTTGGAGACATTATATCTAAAGGAACAAATTCTTATAGCATGGCTATGCTTCTCTTTCTCACCCTTCCTCTTTTAAACTGGGCTGGCATTTAAATTATCCCTATTGAAATTTGCCTTTGTGATAAGTAGAATTGCAATAATAGGCTTATCTGAACTATTGAAGCGTGCAAGGCAGAAGCTCCTGCTAATCACAGACTAACAATCGGGACTCTGCTTCTTAGGAGTGAACGCCTCTAATAAACTAAAAAGTATTTAAAAGGAAACTGCTGGGTTTATTCTGGTGCTGCTTAAAGGGTCACTTGACATCTGTCAAAGCTTTCCAAAGCCTAAAACTGAAAAAGCAAAGCACTCTTTCCCTTTCTGTTTTTTTTTTAAAGAGATATGCCCCATCTCCCCATTCCAGGCGTCATAAGATAAAACACAGCCAAGCAGACATCTGACACTGCACTCCATCATTGTGCAGCCAGAGCCCCACTGGAAAAAGAGAAGCCAAAGGTTTCTTTAGGTTCAAGAGAGAGTTAGAGGCAGTTTTGGAAGTCCTATCATCTTTGTGGCAGGACCTGTTCCCTGTTTAAAATGTTACATTCAAAGAACCTCTGCACAGCACCATGGCTTTATACAAGAGAGATACTGAAAGCATAATAGCCTGCCATACTTTCTAAAGAGATAGGAAAAATCAGGGCTTAATGAGAGGCAAGGTGGCATCCTTTTTTAAAAAATAAATAAATAAATCAGACTTTGCTTGCTTGTGTAGTCAGCCACATCCAGTTTGCCCACATTTTCTGACCAGGATTAGTCAGCCATAATAAAGAATCTTATTTATTGCATTCCCCGGAGGAAATATTCAGCCATTCTCAACAGCTCAACAGGAAGTGTTTTGAAAAATATACCACTACACTACCCTGAGGACACTCGGTTTTGTCTGGTTTCAAAAGCAAAACAGGATAGGGCTTGTTTTGTGTTTTGATAAGAGACCACCAGGAATAACAGGACTCCCCAGGCAAGGCTAGGAGTGAATCCTGCCTGAAACCCTGAAGTGCTGCTGCCAATCAGAGTTGACAATAAAGGGTTAGATGGGAAAGAGTTGGACTCAGTGTAAGGTAACTTCAGTTGTTCCCAAGAGTGGTGTTCCTTTTTTAAATTCAGTGACCTCAGTGTAAAAAAATCAGAACTATGGCTAAAATACATTTGTTACTCCCAACTATAATGGACTCATGGAATTACTGGAACCTACATAGCTATTGCCTTAGCAAATTGTCATTCATTCATGGGTCACTCTAGTTGGGACATACAATTGGATATAGACCTATTACATCACATGGAGAGTAAGACCATTAAGTCTCCCTCCCTTGTTCAAAAGTCAGTTGTGTCTGACTCTTGGGGGCAATGCTCATCTCTGCTTACAAACAAAGAACATTTCTGCGGTCATGTGGCAGGCATTACTAGACATCAGGGTGCACAAAATGCTGTTATTTTTCCCACCAAAGTGGTACCTATTTATCTACTTACAATTTTTTTTTAACTCCAAGGTTGACAGGAGACCACAGCTAAATTAAATCTGATCTATTCTTGAATGTTATTCAAAAACTTCAGCCACAGTAATGTCCACATAAGAGTCCATAGGACACCAACCTTACAATCCGATCCGGTGCAAGTCTACCTAGAAACAAATCCCAATGAATTCAGTTTTTCTGTTCCTAATCAAAATGCACAGGATTGCAACCTTCAGGAGAACTGGCTTCATTTAGATTGGAATCACTAGATTCTTAGGACTGGTTTAAATGTAAAAAAAAAAAAATTGTTATCCTAATGCACAACATCTCTGCAATGAGTGTTTGGCTCTAATATTCAATGTCATAGCATGTTAATAATGTTTGCAACAAATCAGAGATTGTGGTTATTTCTCCAGACAACTCTGATAGTCCTTGAAATGGTGTCAGAATGGCCTTATAAATAAATTACCCGAGTATCCTAAGCCACATAGCCAACCATGTTCAGCTGACTATTTTCTAAGATACTGTACACATGTCCACAGTGCTGCCAGCATGAGTAAATTTTCTGACCTCTAGTTGCACCTCTATAAAAAAAACTGTGCTATCAAAATAATTGTCATAAAGTTAACTGCTCGTGAAGTTGTTCCATCCCTTCACTAGCTTTTCACTGCCTTTAATGCCCAGCATTAACTACTTTCCTTTACAGATCATCCTTGGCCATGTCACATCCTATAGTTGGCCCTTGTTTTTCAGCATCAATCTTCTCCAAATGTATTGTCTCAGTGTTGCTAAGACCCAGATGACCCAAAAAGCTACCAACCAGTTTCACTTCTTTGCCATCTTTATAAGGCAATCCAACAGATGATTCACAATCACATCTCTGAATTTATTAATGAAAAGATCATAATGGATCAAGCAGGCTTCAAACTGGGCAGATCATGTTGTGGTCAAATCCTTAACCTTACACAACACATTGAGGATGGCTTCAAAAGAAAGCAAATTACAGGAAGAGCTTTATGGCAAGAACAAACATTCTTGAGGGTATACAAGAACAAAACCAAATTAGATGAAGGAGGAAGGAGCTCACTGGGAAAGGAGCATCATTAAATTGGATGTAGCTAGAGATCTCAATCTCCCCTACATCTCCTGGAGGACCCTGAATAGGCTGAGGATTGGAATCCCTAAATTCAAGACCAACATGCTCAAGTTGGGACTGCTGGTGGACAACAATACACAGTGTGAATGTGGAGAGATACAGAATCCAGCTCATTTACTGGTCTGCCAATTGCTGCCAGAGACATGCACTAATGAGGACTTGTGTTTGGGCAATGACAGAGCTAAGAAAGTGGCTTCATTATGGCAGTCCAGGGTCTGAACAGGACATGAAAAAGAAAGAAAGACCAGAAGAAGGAAATGGTAAGCCACTTCTGAGGACTTTTTGCCTGGAAAGACCATGAAAAGGGTTGCCATAAGTCAGGATTTTTTTTAAAAAAAATGTGTCAGAAGTACACAAAGGTGTTTTCTGGGTTGAAAGGAGTTTTGCTGGAGGAACGCCGCTCAGGGGATGCCCGAATGAGGCTCCTTTCATGTCTCCAAGATTTTTCCCCACCAAAGTGGTCCCTATTTACCAACTTGTAATTTTTCTGCTTTTGAACTGCTAGGTTGGCAGGAGCTGGGACAGAGATGGTCATTCCATTATGCAGTACTTGGGTCTTGAACTGCAGACTGGCCAACCTTCCAGGATTGATTTGATGGCACACTATCTTGACTATCTACCTAGTCTATATGTTTTCTGCCTAACTAACCTAATCTTCTATTTGAAAGCTCATGGTTAAATACAGGAGTTAGTCTTTAAGGTACTACTTTTTTTTGTCTGTTCTATTTTATTTACTGTCAAATATGCTTGCACAGACTAACACAGCTACCACTTCAAACATATTCTAAGCAAATGTTTATTTTTGACTTTTTTAAATTCAACTGCAGCTAACCATGTTTATGCTCTGTTGTTTGAATTCCAATATACATTATCCTCTTGCTATCGTTGTAAAATATTTCCTCGTTGGCTGCTTGCTTGATGTTTTTCAACATGTTTCTGTAACGGTAGCATCGAGTATAAAGTGAACGAAATTCTGGTCTGCATCACAAGAACATTTTATATATGCTTTCTAAGAGGTAAGCCCTGCTGAAGTCAATGAAACTTATTTCAAAGGTCAGCATGTTAAAAGGTTATATCCTCGCTGGCATACAAAATATGAGCAAACTGCCTGTAGAGTGAAACAGCAAACAGACTTTGGGCTCATCCAACCAGAGCATGTCTTCCCCTACAATAGTGGTGGCAAACCTATGGCACTAGTGCCACAGGGGGCATTCAGAGCCTGCTCTGTGGGCACATGCACCATCACCCCATTGAGATGAGGTGCATACTTCTATACTTCAAATTGGGTGTGTGTATGCATGTGTATGTTGTCCTATGGAAAGAATATGTGCACACACCCATGTGACATCACTTCATGCCTCAAGTTGCACACGTGTGGTGCCTACCTGCCCGCCACTGCCTCCTCCTCCACTTACTCGGGCACTCAGTCTCTAAAAGGTTCACCATCACTGCCCTATAAGTAGTTGATGATGCATGAATAGCATTGGTAATTTAAAAAGTCACCTCCTTTGGATGTTAATTTGTTCCACTTTGCACCAAGAAGGAGTTCAAGAGGCAACAGCTCCTTGAGACCAAACCTTCTCTCAAAGTTAGTGAGAATCCGCTGATGTATACAAAATTAATTATCCTTCACAGAAGATTAAACTTTAGGAAATTTAACAGATTTCTAACAGTTTTTGTGAAAAACAGTTGATTTCCAAAGTAGAGTAACAGTAAAGTGAGCTTTAGCTGGAAAGGGCTCAGACTGGAAATATATTATGAAAGCACTAAAATGTTTATTTTTTTATTAATCCAGCACAACTGATAATTTTTAAAGCATTTCTTCAAGCTTTTTGAAATATTTTTGAACTGTTTCTTAAAAAGAAAATAATTTCTTAAGGAGAAGTGGGTGTTTAGGAATTAGTTCTATTTTAATTTGTGGTTGTTGGGAGGGTTTTTAATGGTTTTAACAGTTTTTTAAAGTTTGAGGTTCCTGTTTTATTGTTATGTGATGTTTATATTTGTGAGCCACCTGGAGTTGCCTTGGTGAGGGGGTGGCAATATAAATCCAAATAAATAAATATTGTGAACAAAAAACTTTGATAAGATTCACAGCCGCTTGGCACCAAGTGTCACAAAGGGGGAAGGAGCAAATGCTCCATCTGTCTCAGCTCTTAGATTTCAAATACAAAATTGTTCATTTACTTTTCTTTGCTATCTTGACATGGCTTTGGACTGGATCCAGTCTTATCTATACATGGGCTTAGACCTGACATGACAGTTGCAAAGTGAAAAAGCTCCAATAGCAAATTGCCCTTAGTTTTTCTGTTATATAAGTGGTAGAACAGAAGATAATCTATGCACACACTTTCCTGAGCAATCAATTTTGGAATGATTAGTAGAGTCATTAAACGTTGATATGTACGTTACTTATGACTTGTCCCATTCACTTGAATGGGCATATGTGAAGCATGACCAAATAAGGTTACAGGTTTTTTTCCAATGTGTCTACTGTAAGTATGGCTCAGTGTTGTCTATAGGAGTGGCGGGGGGGGGGCACCCAGGCGGCATTTTATGGTCTATGTGTGTTCTTAGACTACAATTTGAAGAAGCCCTAGCAGGAGCAGGCACCAGCGTCCACCAGGGGGTGGCAAATTTTGCTTCAGCCCCGGGTGGCTGAATTCCATGGGACGTTACTGGTATGGCTTTAAATGTTTCAGGCCCAATGTCAAAGACATTCAGAGTTAATATTCTACTAGCTTTGCAGATGATGTTCATTCACTCCAGGGTACCAATAAGAGACATGCATGTGAATGTTGTCCATTAACTTTTGTGAAGAGGAGTGTTCCAAGTGCACAAAGAAAATAATGGCAAGCAGCAGCTTCAATATTAGACATGCTGTCCACTTGCAATTAATCACTGAGCAGGAGTTTTTCTATTGTTACAAATCTATTATGTAAAACTGGAACATACAGAAAAGACTAAATTAATTTTGAAATTCAAATTGAGATTTTCAATAACTCATTTCTACATGAAGTCATTGACCACATCTCAGCACTAGACTGTGCAGCCCTGGATTGTACATTCTGAGTGTCAGGAGCTAAGAAGACATTTCCTGATTCCACCCAAAGCTCTATGTAGTCCTTTATTCTGTTCCACTAGCAGCCAGTCAGATGCTTATGGGAAGACTGAAAGAAGGGCCATAGCATGGAAGAACCTCCCATCAATGATCTCTAGCAAATGTTATTCAGAGACATACTCATAATTTCTTCTTCTTCTTTAAGCGCTGTATCCGATTCCAAATATTGGCTATCAGCCATGAATATTGTCCTGGGAACAATATAATGCAGTAGCCTTCCATATGCCTTCCACATCACAGTGTGACACCTGTACCACTAATCTAGTTCTACAAGTCCTTTGTGAACTGAGCAGACTAAGTCCTCATCATCTTCAGGCCAGTATTGATGAAGTTACTGCCTTCCATCAAGATGGATTCAAGTAGGATTTAATCCACCTGAGGACCACCAGCCTTCCCTCTGGACTTTGTCACCCGAGGCCATTATTCCTCAGGGTTGTCAGGTTAGTTAACTGCCACCTGACAATTTGCATTGAGTCACTGTCACTATGTTCACCATAGCAGGATAACCTGGCAAGACTCATAATTTATCTGGGTTGATTTCAGAGCAACCTCAAGCACAGGGGGTGGCCAGAAGTGGACTAGAGTTGAACAGGAACCAAACCTCAAGACAGACTCTTGCTCCCAAAATAGAGTGACTCAGCATACATTTTGCAGGCAAATCTTTGACACTGTAAATTTTCAACCAGAGCTGATGGCCACAAGAGGTATTTTCTGAGCATAGCCACCTTCAAACGTTTCTGCAGTTTTTAAGCTCCCTTTAATTTAAAAGCTAGAGTAAGCTCATTATCATGAACATCAAAGAGTGTAGAGAAGTCTATTCATTAAGCACTTTCCTTTTCTTCTTTTATAAAGTGACTTCTGGCTTTATTAGCATAGAGAGTCACTTTAATTGGGTACTAACGATGATGTCTTTCCAAAGGGATTTTCACTGGAGCTGTCTTGGAGCAAGTAAACATGTAAAAGGGCTACAATCTCAGGTTAACAAAATCATTATTAAAAAGATACACAATTATTTCTAAAATCAACCTTGGGGGCTTTACATTTCAGAATATCTCAGAGCAGGACCAAAGTAATTAACATATGCTTATTCTCTCTCTCTCTCTTTTTGTTTGTTTTTAAGGAAACACAAGTGCTTTGCTAGGACTTTCTTGTAGCAAGAAATCCACATTCCAAATTTCATCTTCATGCATTATTTATGTCCAGCAACAGCCCGGCTTCATTATTTCTTGTTTCTGTTTCACAGGGAAAGCTGTACTAGGAAAAGCAGCAAACACAAGCCACTTTTAAGTGCTCAGCACTGAGAGTCCAGTGGCCTTCCACCAAGGTTGTGAAAGCAAGCTTCTTAACATATTTAATTAAGGACGACACCGGCACCTCTGGAAACCAATTTTCTCAGTGCCTTGCATAATCACTTAGCAGCAATTTAAAGTGGCATTGAATTTTCATTTTATACAAAAGATTCTGAGCAGGAGAGAGAAGCCGCGAGAAAGGAGACCTTTCTCACTAATCATAGATTATGTCTGTACATACTCTACCATACTTTCTAAAATTACTATGGCTTTTCTTCAAACACCTTGAGAATTATAATTCTTTTGAAGGCTGGTTTGCAAAATTGTAATTTGAGAGTTATCCAGGATTATTGTCTCATGGTTGTTAACCTTCTCATATATCCTATGAGCTCATGACCGCCGCTCATTAGTGCAGCATATGCTTTTTTTCCGGAAGGTATCAATTAAATGTTGAGATTCTTCTTTGTCTTGTTCCCCTCCTACCATTTCCAGCTAAAAGATCAGGTAGCTATTGAGTGAAAAATCTTTGCCTATAGTCTCTGGAGAACTACTGACAGTCATGGCAGACAATACACAGTCAGGTGAATAAACTGGTCTGTCATAAGACAACTTCCCTGTCAGTTCTCTGGGTTCCGAATCCATTCATTCTTGTGAGAAGGGACATTTAAAATGATATGACACCACCATTCATTTCAGAATCTGGGGCTTTGTTCCAAAAGACAGGAATAAATGTTTATAATAAGTGTAGCTATGAGATTGCTCAGCAGTGCTAAATTCAAGAGGTTAAGAAGTTGAATGCACAAATGAGAACAGGATTTGTTCTCTGCCTGATGTGATCAGAGTACTTTTAGATGGTAGCTCTTAATGGAACTGATAAAAGGTATTGCACAGAAAAATAGGGAAAGAAATGTCCCTCAACAGGGATTTTAAATGGAATTGTCATTATTATTGCTAACATTTATACCCACCTTTCCACCACAGAGTAGCAATCAAGGTGTCTCATACTCTGAAGAACAATAAAAACAAAATAAGATCAATTTAACTATACAAAACCAAGCCTGACATAAAATTCATTAAATTAATGAAGTTTACAAACAGCTCAGAACAACACAGTAGAGTATATATTATATGTCAGTTTAAAAGATGAATTTTACACACTTTTAAAAAGTGTCAAGAATAGAAACTGACCACAGTTTTGAAGGATGTGCATGCTGTCATGATTTGAGGTAGCCATATTTGCTTGCTCTACTTAAAGTTAGCTAGACTGACTTCACTGTCTGCTTTCTGTCCTTATTTACACTTAGTTCAAATTCCCCATGTCATTGACTTAGGTAAGTTACTAAGCAGCTGCATTCCATATCACCCTTATCATAGATGTTAGTCCAATAAGTTTGGACAGTTAGCTGTCTAGCTCATGAGGTTATTAAACACCTGCAGACCTAGAATCTTCCAGGAGCTACTGGAAGCTTCCAGAACTTTTGAGTAAGTTCCAAATGATGTAATTAATATGAGATCATTGAATTCTTGTGGCAGGAGTAAATCCCTCTTTTGACTATAAAAAGAGAGCCTTTTGAGACCTGAAATCAGTTCTCTAACGAGGCTATAATGGCTTCATTAGCTGAACCAAAAATTCCCTTTCGCGGGAATACCTACGCGTAGAGGAATGCTGCTAGACGAAGCTGATGAATATCAGAGATGCTATGGACTATGCCGGATCTTCCTGAAGATGATTACCATCCTATGCCAATCCTATGGAAACTGGACAGTGCTGGTAAGAGGCCAGTTGGCCCCTTCAAGGACTGATGCACTGGGGGGGGGGAGGTTTATTTTGCTATACTGACTTGTGGACTTTCTAAAGGACTCGTAGGCTCTCATGGACTTTTCATTGCCCAGGAGAGAGAGTCCTATGGACTTTGGGATTTGGGGATTTGATTCTCTACAGCTTTGCTTCACTATCTTATGGAATATAAAATAAAGTTCTGTTTTGGAACTTTACCTTGTTGAATTCTACTTGGGCATAGCACTGGCACAATGCTCTCTGCTTCAATCACACACGGCTACTGCAATTTCCACGTTGCCATGGAAAAACCTCACTCCCTGTGACTTGGTAACACCAAAGGTGGTTTGTAAATCCTTCTTCGTTTTATAATAAATGAATGGAATAACATAATATTTCTTCAAGGTCTTGTGGCAACTTCCGTGCAATCTTTGTTCTTTACAAACAGGCCAAACCTATTCATGAAGCAGATACACCATCCTGCTGACGCAACAAATTTTTCAGTGCCTGGTGCTGTATTTTTGTCATCCTTAGCCATTTGAAGAGCACGCAAGTGGATTCCCATGTGTGTTATGCAGCAACCATTTTGACTACACTCCATAACCCACTTGTGCAATTCAATCTCTAGAGCCCCATAAGATGCTGTCAAACCACATCGGGCTTTTCTAGCATTTGGAATATGTTCCAAGTCAGCCTTCATTTTCTGCCACTCCCTCACTTGGTTTTTATCAACACAAAATTTCCTACTTGCAATACAGTACTGTTATTTGCTCTCTTCAGCTCTTGAAACAATCTGTATTGCGCTGTTCAAGATGGGCAGCAAAAGGATGTGACCCTTAAAAAACAAAGGGGACTGGCTAATTTGAATTTGCCATTACCTTAATTAAGGAACATAACTTCCAACCATTTTGGGATTTCACACACACAGCCCTCATGAGAGCAAATTCCCCACCAAACTCATGTTGGGGCACTCACTCTGCCTTACAATCCCTCCCTTGGGGAAATATGGGATCCCAGAGGCCAAATTTTCCCCAGTTCCAGAGTAAGGGTCTTCTAGTTATGTTACCTAATTAAGCCAGCAGAAGAAAGAAACATAACAGCAGGGAAAAGGAATACACAATTCAACATATAATAGTTTAGTGTCAGAAATTATTCTGGGTTGAAAGGGAGAAACTCCACTCAGAGGACTCCTTTCATGTCCCCAAGAGCAGGGACAGAGACAGGCACTCAACTTCCAAACATTCTGGGATTTCAGCCCCTTTCCTAGCTCATGAGAGCAAATGGCCTACCAAACTCTTGTTGGGGCACTCACTCTGCCTTACAGGGGGCGGGTGGGGCATAGCAGAATGCTGGAACCACAACTTGAAACCTAGCTACAGCCTCTCTCTCTCTCTCTCTCTCTCACTCACTTACTGCAAGTGATTGTGGCTGGCGGAACAAGGAGGGGCATGCTAAGCGACAGCAGTGCCACCCAACCAGCACTTGCACTGGGGGGGGGGGAAAGGGTTGTAAGAGGGTCAAAGCACCAAAGCAGAACGCAGGAAGTGTGACTCAAAACCTTGATCCAGCCTCTCTTTCTCTCCCTTAAAGTGAGGCATCCTCCATCCAGCTTGGCATGTCCCAGAGGAGTAGGAAGAAGCAGCTAAAGCCCTCTGCCCCTGAGGCAGCCATGGAAAAGGGATGACAAGGTGGGTGAGTCAAGCTGCAGAGGCGAAGGGCTTTGGCTATTTCTTCCTCCTCCTCTGGAGCGCACCAAGCCGGATGGGTGATGCCTCGCTCCACCCTCTCTCTCTCTCTCTCTCTCACTGTGAAGCAGGCTCTCTTGGGTGCAGGGGGTGGCTTGGTGCACTGGACAGAGAAGCCTTCACTGCCTGCTTCTCCCATCATGTTATCTGTGTGAGAGGCCCCCAGTGGCAGGCAGCAGTTTTGTTCCTGTGGAGCAGGGAGTGAAGCCACAGGAAAGCCCCAGTAGAGAGAGGCACCCCCTCAGCCCCTGATGCTTCATTTACCTGCCTTGTCATTCCTGCTTCATGGCAACAAATCAACTGCCTGGTGGTGGGGCTCCCTTGGGTCCTGGGGGCGGCTTGGCACACCAGTCAGGAAAGCCGTCTCACGCAGGAGCCTTCCTTTGCTGCCACGCTGGGAGGAACTGAGCAGGCGTGCGTACGTCCATTTGTTTTGAGGGGAGAGACCCTCAAATGTGCAGATGACTCGAGTATAAGACAAGTCTGCTTTTTTCAGCTCATTTTAGTGCTGAAAAAAAACTGGCTTATACTCGAGTATATACAGTAATCAAATCACATTTCAGATGGACCTGACATTTTTCTGAGAACATAAAGGTGGTACAAAAAGTTTGTCTAAAGACATACATGGAGTTGTGATGAGTTTCAGGTAAGACCTCACATTGAATTAAACTGCAGCTGGGCAGGTGGAATTATGTCAATTGTTACCTTTTTCATTATTTATTTCATCTTCACAGCTATCTATCCTGCTGGTCTATGCTGCCTCATAGCACTAACAAATTTAACATAAAATAGATGCTACTTGAGTAAAGCTGCATATTCTGGAGATGTGTTCTGGCTTGGGGCGGGGGAGACAAAGGGGGAAACAGAGATACATGTGTGTTACTGTTGGCTTCAAGAAGTCAACAGTCACAAATCAGGAGGAGTACTGCTACAAATCACTGAAGTTTGCTCCTGCGTTTGGGGGTAGGGAGGGTGGTGGTGTTAAGATGCTTACATCTAAACAAAAGTGCTTGGTACCAGTTGTTACAGCAAAAGAAAGAAATGCTAAAGTAGACAGAGATGGACTGAAACAACAGTGAAAGACAAATGTCTCCTCAAAGCTCTAGTTATTGAATACTACTACTCTGCGGAGGAAAGAGCTGGAATATTCTCCAATGAACAATAAACAAAGAAGTCATGATGAATAAAACACTGTGCTTCAGAAAGCTATTAAACTACCACCAGAATTTTCTAACCATCCACAAAACAGACTCTGAGTTTGATACCCAAGACCCCGAGGTACATTCTGTCATGGAGAGTTGAGGAAATTGTCTGCTTGTTTTCCAGTTACAAAAATCAACAAATCTGGCTATTGCAGCGTGTGTGTTAAAAGCCCTCTATGTACTCCCCCCCAACTATGTCCCATTGAAATAAATGAGGCTTATTTCTTGAGCAGACATATATAGGTTGTCATACTATATTTGAAGGCACACACACACAATATATATATCACATTACAGTAATGCAAGCAGGAATTGATCAGAGCACAGAGCACTACATAGTTAGGTTATGCCTGTTTAAGTAGTGTTGCAGCTGTTTGGATGGCCAAACTTCAAAGTGATTTCCAATCTATGTATCAGCTGAAGATGATGAAAGACATTTTTAAGCCACCAAAGCACCCTCTGCCACTAACACCATTGCTAAAGCTAAAGGTTTCCCTTGCTCAAAAGCCAGTCGTATCTGACTCTAGGGTTCAGTGCTCATCTCTGTTTCAAAGCCGAAGAGCCAGCACTGTCTGCTTCTGAAGACATTTCCATGGTCATGTATCAGGCATGACTAGACACCAGAGAGCATGGAACACTGTTTACCTTCCCACCAAAGTGGTCCCTATTTATCTACTTGCAATTTCTTGCTTTTGAACTGCTAAGTTGGCAGGAGCTGGCCAAAGACGGGAGCTCATTCCGTCCTGCAGTACTCGGGAATCAAACTGCTGACCTTCCGCCTCCCAGTCAATGTCTTAGCCACTTGAGCTATGAATGTGAGGGTTAGAAGAGATGCAAGCCTCTCTAGAACATGATGTATACCACTTAGCTGAAATGAAATCTCCCATCAAGAGGACTGGACTTTTGTCAATGCTCTCATTACAGATAGCTAAAAAAACCTGCAATTCCTACTGTCTTCCTATCTTTAAAATGTTTTAGATTCTTGGGATCAACACATGCATTCATGGAAAAACAAAGACAAAGGTTATGAAGCAAATGGTAACCTTTGCAGGAGCATTTCACAATGCAACATTTTGTTGCAGGTGCCACTTACACACAGCGTTAATGTGGGTGGTTAGAATGGTATGAAAAGGAAGTACAGTACAAGAAAAACTGAATCTTTGTTTTTCAAGTTGAAACTAAAAGACAGGCACTGGTTCCCAGACAACAAAATTCATGTGGGATATCTGAAAACAAAAGTGTCTAACTTAATCCCAGTGGATCAGCTGTTTGTCAAGGGAAGGAGGTGGAAAAGACTAGAGCCAGCAAGCTGGTTGATTGATGAGCAATTCCCACTGTTAGATCATTTTTGTAATCAGTAGCACAACAACACCATTTGCATGCACAGTTCCCCGTCCTACCAGTGGTGTGCATTTTTGTCAACTGACCTCCCACCTGGAATATCATCCATAGGGAATGCCACCCGATGTCCTCACTCCATGTATGCAGCCAGCAGGAAAAGGAAATTTTCAGCAGGCATTTAATCTTTGAATTGTCATTTTTATTATTAGTTTGATTGCAGCCTTAGCATATTATTAGTAACATATTTTACTGTTTTAATATTTGAAGCAATTATCTTACTGTCTTCTGATTTTGTTCTTATTTTACTGACTCCTTTGAATTTTTACAATAAGCCGCAACAGGGTCATTTGCCAGTTGAGCAGTCTGTTTATTCAACCAAACAATCCCCCAGTCAAGTAATAATAAAAAATGAAATTGACAATGTTCAGCCATTAGAGTCAGTGAGAATTAGAACTAGTCACAGCCACAGTAAGGTACAAAGTCAAAGCGATACAAAAAACAACCATTCCTCTATGTACAGGTATACACCAGTTTTGGCCCTGAGCATCTCCATGGCAGAGTATGCTGCTCCATTACGGAGCACATCCACATACATGAAACAAGTTGACATCCCTGTTAATGAAGCAATGCATATAGTGACAGGATACCTCAAACCTTTTCCAGTTGAGTAAATATATCCTCTTGTTAATATCGCTCCACCTAAGAAAGGGGTTTGCAACATTTTCCCGCCACAGGCCAGACATGCCCACAACATGCAGCTGCGTGGGATGGAAGCAGTTTGCTCTCAGTGCTTACATTTTTGTCATCATTGGCATCAGTAGCATTGGTGGCGACTGTGTAGATTTGTCGGCATTTGGCACAGACTTTGCCACTTCTCCTGGTAGCGGGAGGCTTTGCGGAGCATAATCGCTCCATTTTGGGTTCTTTCCATTGCTCCTCTGCAGCACTTCAGCAGGGAAAGAGTGCCATTCTGGGACTTCCTGGTTCCATGCTGGGCACCCAGGTGATGATGTCATCACCTGGGCACCTGATATGGAACCAGGAAGTTCCAGAACAGCATGCTTTCCCTGCCAAAGTGCCACAGAGGAGCATCAGAAATACCCCAAACAGAGTGATTATGCTCCCCAAAGCCTCCTGCTGCTGGGAGAAGTGGTGGAGACTGTGCAAAACACTTCTAAACAGATGCAATTACTGCTGTCGCTGCTGCCACCACTGCCATTGCCACTGCCACTGCTGCTGTAATGGCAAGTGACGTATCATGACTTCCAGTGGTGGAGGTGGGTAGGGGCAGGTGGGGGAAGTCCTAGAGGTGCCCGGGTGACCACCACAAGCCATATTAATGATATGCATGGGCTGGATTAGACCCACAGGCCAGGGGTTGTGAATGGCTGACCTAAGATAAGGAGGGAAGTAGCAGCAGATGCAGAGAGAACCAAGAAAGAGAATGACGCTTGACATCATCTGGATGGACATATGCCTCAAGTCTACCAGCTCAGATCCAGGAAGAGCTTTATGGCAAGAACAGACATTCTTGAGGATACACAAGAGCACAATCAAATTAGAAGATGGAGGAAGGATTTCACTGGACAAGAAATAACATTAAACAAAGATATAGCTGAGGAATTGAACCTCCCCTACATCACTTGGAAGACCCTGAATAGGTTGATGGTTGGAGTCCCTAAATGCAAGACCAACATGCTTAAGTGGTGGCTGCTAGTGGACAACAACATGCTGTGAGAATGTGGCAAGATACAGACTCCCGCTCATTTGCTGGTCTGCCAATTACTACCAGAGACGTGTGCTGAGGAAGATTTAATTTTTTGCCAACAACAAACCCAAGAAAGTGGCTTCATTTTGGCAGTCCAAAGTTTGATCTGAACATGAAAGAAAACATTCACAAATGGCTTGTGTAACTGGCCAAAGATAATTGCAACTAATTGAAGAAATGCCAAGACATATCTTCTAGGTTGCCCAACTGAGCATATAACAAGGCATATGATCAGGCACATGACCAAGACACATCCCACCATTTTGTCAATTAGATGTAATTCACTGCAGCAAGTTAGACAAACTAGTGCAACCACCAATAGGATTTTGACCCTTGCAAAATTTACTTTGACAATGAATCCATGGCTGTGCTGTGTTTAGATTCCAAGCTTACAGACAGAAACTTTGTAGAGCTTGAGCAAGTTTATTTTCCACACTTACAGTTCCCAGAATCCCCCAACAGCCACCCTGCTTTAATAGCAACAAAAACAGCCTGCTATAACAAAATATTTAAAAGGCACTCTGGTTGTTCCTTATTATTGTAGGGCTGAAGAATATTGTTGGGCAGGAATCCCCATCCCTTCCAAGCCACCATTACTAGTGATGAATGATGATGGCTGTTTCAGTCCACAGCATCTGGTCTAGATGGCCACACATTCACTAGCAGTACCTTATTCAATAACTCCAGCCCAAAGATCATGAATGTCTCAGGTGGAGATATAGACTGTTTGCCCACTAATGAAAACCTGCACTGGACACATAGAACTGTGAGAGAAAGTGTTGTACATTTCAGGGACTCAGAGAGAGGCTCATATATACTCATCTTCTGATATTGTTGAAGGTGACAGGTCAGTGTCATTAGCGGAACAGAGAGGAGTTCAGCAAAATTCCAGTAAACTGTGAAGTCAAAGTATGGTATAGAAAGAAGTCAATATAGATAATAGTCGACATATTCTCTTGCTCTAGATCTCTCCCTTCCTGTGGTTTTACACCTTCAGAAAGGCAGCAGGGAGAGAGCTAAGAATTGGACTGGTGTGTTAAACCCAATCCAAGACTGCCATCTGATGGTCATTTCTTACACAGCATGTTGTGTGGGAGAATTCAAAGCCTTTCTCTGGCCATATGAATAGATTCTACAGCACATGAGAGGGATTGCACTCCATGTGAGTTGGGATTGAAAGAAGCAAGCACCCCCCTTTAATGACTCTCTGAGATAAATGATGAGATGCTATGTACTTCTCAAATGTTCAAAAGCATCATTATATACTTTATTCTTGTCTCCCCCTCCAAACATCAGTAAACGCTCTAATAAATTTTAGATACATGATTATTCCTAGATACAACGAGCAATTTGATTGTTCAAGTTAATTTAATGGTTTGTAAATTTACACATAAAAATTAAATATTTTAGAGAGGGGGGGGGGAATCTGAGTTCTCAAATAATTTGCCACAGTGTGATATCCCCAAACAGATGTTTATATTTATGTAGCCCTGGCTTATGTAGCAGATGTTTGGCTTGACTGTTAAACTCCACAACTGTGCGCATCAAAATAAGACTATGATGTGCTTGATTTTACTAAGTGCAATCTAACACACGTCTATGCTGACACAGTATAAGCACTGAACTCAATGAAATGTACTCTCAGGTAAGCATGTATGGGATTATAGCCTGAGTGGTTTCTCTGAAAGTCAATATAATGAACATAACTCTTGAGAACATTATCTTACATAGGCTGTTCCATAAGGAAGAGAAGCTTCATGAAGGAAATCCAAGTGGAAATTTTCTTACACATTAATCTGTGGAAATGTGTGGTTCAGATTCATGTCAGTGGAGTTTGCATAGCAGTGCTTCCAGGGATATTATATCCAAATTCTTTGTATCAAAAAGACTGATACCTATAAAATTCTAGGGCTCATGCATGCTATGTTGTCTTGCTCTCTGAAATAATGAGCCTCCCCAGAAATCCCATATGTGTACTCTGAGACCTGATATGTGTACCACAGGGTGTAGTCACTCAGTGGTGGACAATACACAATTTCATCATATCCTCAGAAGCACAATTTCCCTTACAAAAAATTAACATAGCCAAGAGGAAAACTCTAAGGCTTGGTTTTCAAGATGTAACCCTTCAAGCAAATTGCAGCTTAGACTGACAGATGATTTTGCAATCCATCCTCCTCTATTTATACATTCATGATGCACTCAGATCAGAAATATTTAACTGGAGTCCATTGGGATGGTACCAATATAACCCCAGCCGATCCTAGCTCTTTGCCCCTGTGTTTCTTAAAATGCCTGCTGTAAAAGCTGATCATCTTCCTTTGGTCTCATCTCTGGGGCTTGGGAACCATCTCAAACAATCAGTGCTTCATAAGAGAAGGGCACATCTGGAGGATACAGGTTCATTATGCAGAAGTCTGTCTGAGCCATACTCCCTGCTCTGTCATCTGCTATCAAGAAGTCTATTTTATCTGTGAGATAAAAGCCAGGAGTATGGTTTCATGTTTCTCAAGCCCTGGCAGTTTGTGCAACTTTTCCTTTGTACAATTAATGCGCCACTCTCAATGAGACCTCAAAATGCCACATTTGTTTTGGAATCCAGGAGCAGCTGACAAAAGTGGCACTTAATCTCTATTGACAGCATATCGGGGGTTACTGGGAAGGTGACAAACAGACTTGTTTCACGTCTTTCCATTTGCACCATGCCAATGTGATCAGTAAACTAAAACAACAAGCGAACAACAACATGATGGTACTGAAGTGCATCCCCAACACAGCTAATAATGCTTGCTTTGTTGTGAACCACTACGCTGGGCAAGTAATCGTGATAGAAATAGTGTTGGCTTACAAGAAAATAAGCAAGATTCAGTGTTCTCCTTATGGTTGTCAACATATATGCGCAGGCAAATATTGGTATGGCCCCTTTTGGAGAGATCATCCATTTAAAAAAAAGATCCCTTTTTCTAGTTTGTTTTTGATGGTGGTGGTGGTGGTGATGATGATAATGATGTTAGTGATGGTAAGGAATTTGAGTCATGTGAATATTTTGCCACACTGTTTGGAGATACCCAAACAGATGTTTTTATCTATGGGGACTTTATGTAGTATATGTTCGGCTTGACCCTTAAACTCCATGATTGTGCACATCAAAACCATGAATAAAAACTGCATCATGATGATAAATGTTCATTTTTTAAAAAAAGAAAGAAAAACCACTACTCACAGTTCAAAAACAAGAAATTGCAAGTAGATAAACAGGTACTGTTTCTTTGGGATAGCAACAGCATTCAGTGTGCTCCAGTGTCTAGTCATGTCTGCCACATAACCTGCCACATGACCACAGAAACGTCTGCAGACACAGACAGAGCTGTCTCTTTGGCTGTAAACAGAGATGAGCACCATACCCTAGAGTTGGATACGATTGGCTTTTGAGCAAGGGAGACCTTTTACCATTCCCAGAGTCAGCCAACTCAGGAATTTATAGTCCAAAACATTAAGAACTTACATGGCCACAGTCACCGTCTGTAGTGATCTTAGATCCCAAAAAAGGTATAGTCTTTCGCGGCTTCTATATCTTCCCCTTCTATTTGCCAGGGAGTGATGGGACCAGATGCCATGATCTTGATTTTTTTTTTTATGTTGAGTTTCAAGCCAGCTTTTGCACTTTCCTTTTTCACCCTTATCAGGAGTTCATTAGGTCTTCTTCACATTCTGCCATTAGGGTAGTGTCAACTGCATAGGCCTAGTTAGATTGTTGGGATCTGATGCAACTGCAGCCGTGGTGGTGGTAGCAAATTGATAACCTGACTGATGATCTAAAACCAATCACAGAAGGCTGGATAAATGGTTCTGAAGAGGCCATTGTTCTTCAGAGATTCACTATCATTTCTTCTACATCCTGGCCCTAGCTAGCCCTCTGTTACCATTGTTCTAACCTGTCCTCTTGGGTCCCATGCTGTCCTCTCTTCCAACTCAACTTCTCCTCCTCTTAAGTCTTGCCTTCAAGAATTTCCACTCTATTGTTTCAACCAAACCCTTTTCCCAGGCTGCCTTCCATTCTTTTCGCATGTTCCATCCTTTCATTGCCCTTCCCTCCCTACATCTTGGCCAGCTACCCTCTTGCTCCCTTGGCATCCCTACTGGAGTAGGAGGAGTGGACACACTGCTTTCTTCCACTTACTGGCTCACAGTCATGGATAGCCATGTTGAAAAATAAGTAAATCCTGAACTTCTTTTGAGGAACTAAGTAATTAAAGGGTTTGAGTCTTCAGGGCCTCCCATCCAGCTTCTCAGGCCAAGTCCATTCATATTTAAATGCAAACCTCTCTTCCCTGTCTCAATTTCAGTCTGAGAATTGCTACTTCTCATGCCAAAAAATCCCAAAACCTTATCTGAAATGCATGTCAACATTTCTGGTAAATACCTTGTGGATCTCAACAGTGAGCGGGGCCACCTGTCCAGAGTTAAAGAGGAATTCTTTGAGGTCTTGTTTTTGGCCAGGAGGCAACATTGGCCACCTGTCTATGCATATGTCTAACAGTACTTTGGGGATCTGAGCTGTATGATCATCATGTCCTGTTAAATTTATTTTAACAAACAACATTCCCTGCCAAAACAAAAACTCTCGACCATTTAGCAATGCCTACTGAAAAAAATGACTATGGTGTTGCCATTTATTATACAGGTGGCAGGGAGGAAAGGAAGGGAGCTGAGTCAAGAGTGAACAGGGGACTGAAGTTTGGTTTAAAATGTTTAAATGTCACATTTGTAATATTCAGTGGTGTTAATATGTAACTGTTAGCCACTGCTGCTGCTGGTGGTTCTCCTCCTCCTCCTTCGTCTAGGCCAGATGTGAAATTACTAAAATGAAGGCACTTTTTGGTGAGTTCGTTCTGCAGTTGCCTGGCCTAGAGTGAGTATCTAGTGGTAATCAGGAGGGACTGAACTTGATGACTGGAAAGTTGACAGATCAGCAGTTTGAGACCTGAGTGCTACATGATGGAGTGAGCTTCCATCTCTGTTCCAGCTCTTGCCAACCTAGCAATTCGAAAGCAAAAAATTGCAAGTAGCTAAATAGGTGCCACTTTAGAGGTAAAGGTAACAGTATTCCATGTGCTCCACTGTCTAGTCATGCCTGCCACATGACCATGGAAATGTCTGAAGATGCCGATAGTGCTGGCTCTTTGACTGTACGCAGATATGAGCATCGCACCCTAGAGTTGGATATGCCTGGCTTTCAAGCAAAGGAGACCTTTATTTTTACCTAATGGTAATCAAGACCTGGATATTTCATGTTTTTGTCTATACATCTACAGTATTTAATTGTTTCTTACCTCTAACAATAAAACAGTCCAAAATGTCATTACACTCCAGGAATAGGCAACACCAAAGAGGGGATGACAACACACAAATAACATTTGTGTACCCCACCCCCATTGTTTCCAGTTAGCATCACAGGCTTTGCAAGACAAGGGTTGTATTTCAACACACGTAGAGTGAGAAAACTGCCTTATATTCTGTACTCACTCTGCAATCCTGGAACCTTTCTTATTGGAACCATAAGGCTTTATAGTTTTTAAAATAACATTTATTATTCACATTTTAAATTTAAACATAATAACAGCATAACAAGGTTCATAAAATTAATTCAGACACTAGAATATTTTTTATAGTATGATTTTACTTTTGATTAACAACAATCTTGAATTCAGTTCACACTGGGTATCGGAGGGTATTTTCGCATAAATGGGGGAAACGACCATCACCAGCCTGTGAGTGCAACATATTATAAAACAATGTAGCCTTGAAGCATATGAAGGCAATAGTGAAGATTTTCTAAGGGTGAGTCCTGGTGCAATCAAATATATAAATTGTTTAGATGTTTGTTTATAAATTAATAGTTTTATACAGTCTCTATATATTTTCTCTTTGTTATATGTTGACTCAATGTGTACAAATGCCATATGCTTGTTACTTTGCCAAATATAATTAAAGTCATTTCAACCATAAAAATGTTTAACTTAGAGAATATAACTAAGGGTGCTTTTAGAAATTATAACATTGACACATATGAAAAAATGTAAACCTCTTCTCCAATTATATCAAGCCAGCAAGCAATTTCATTCCTTCTCTATATCTGCCCTTCTATATGAAGAAGTCTTCATTTCTACCCCTTTTCTTTAGTTTACAGCTGAAGTTTAATCTATCTGATCTTTCTGTCAGTATACATCTCTGTTATTAAAAAGTGCTTGCAAGAAGTAATTCTAAAACATACACATTTAACATTCTCCCAATTACAGTGCTCATAGCCATTTAATGAAAACGTCTGGTATTTTCCCCTTATCAATGCTCTGAAGGACTCGGTTCAGGCTTTCTCTCAATGTCTTCTGAAAAAAACATGATTTTAATATACAAAAACTTGATTTTAATATGCAATCTTGCCTCTAAAGTCTTGTTTACACACACACACACACACACACACACACAGAGTATAAAACAATTGTTTGAGTATCTGTCAAAAAGTTTAAAAAGAATACTTCTGTTGCTTATATACACTATAAAGCAGTACATTCTGTCAAAAATATTTATGATTTTGCTGGCATTTAGTAGGAAAAGACATACAGTAATACTTCGGATAACGCTAAGACTTGGTTCCACAAGTCTTGGTGTTATCCGATTTTTAGTGTTATCCGATGCATGTTAAAATCCTATGGGATGGATCGGATAACGTTAAAGCTCCATAGAGATACATTGTAACCACACAGGCTTTAGCGGTTGTTATCCGATCCATCCCATAGGACCGTAACGTTATTCGATCCAATTCTCCTCCCCAGATTACTTAACATTATGCGATTTTAGCGTTATCCAAGGTAAACGTTACCGAGGTATTACTGTATCTTCAAATTGTGTTTATATTTCCTTTTGACAGGTGTCCCCAATTACCACGGATTCTTCAGTCTGTCCCTCTTGTTTCTTGCTCTCCATAATTATTTTGCTCTCTGTATTTTAAGTCCTAGCAAAAACATGCAATTGGCAAACTTTCCCTAAAAATAAGAACTCACTTAAATGTGTGTATTTTTCAATTTTCTGGCACTTTATGCAGTATTGTAGCATGAGATTCAGCTGCCCGGGGTGTAAGACAAATTTGCTACCCCTGGGCAGGGGCTAGGATGCTGGCACCTGCTCCCACTAGGGCTTCTGGGAATTGTAGTCCAAGAACACCCATATGCCCAAAAAGTGCCGCCCAGGGTAGGCCGCCCCCGGACTTCCCCACACTACGTTACTGACTTTATGTGTTGAAATACCCTACTGAAAAACATGTCATGGATGGAGGGGTAACTCCTTCTTGTGTGTAGTTTAGCCCACTTATAGGAGTGATGGACTGCAATTCCCCTCATCGTAAGCTAATAAAGGTTTATTTATTTATTTACAGTAGATTTCTCACTTGAGAGAGCCTTGATATTGGGAAAGGTGGAGGGCAAAAGAAGATGAGATGGCTAGATCATATTGTAGATGCAATAGGCACAAAGCTGGGTGGGCTGAGGAGGATGGTGGAAGACAGAGGTGCCTGGCAGGCAATGGTCCATAGGGTCGCAAAGGGTCAGAATCAACTATGCGACTGAGTAACAACAAAATATTTATATACAGCCCCGTTCAATAGACTTTGGGCGGTGTACACAGTCCAGCGAACAGCTAGACCTTTGTGGCAATAGTTAAAGAGAGCTCATTGTCTTAGGTAAGATTCCAGACTCCATAAGTAGATTCCATTCTTATTGGAAACAGGTTGAAGATGTAAAGTTGTTGGGCTATAAAGCCTCCCTGTTTGTTGTTTCAGCTGGCAATCACTGAATGCTGTAATGAAATAAGCCCCGTTTTAAACTGTGGTTTTTTTTCATTATCTTTTTACCCACCTAAATACCTTGTGGCCATCCCAGATCAGGGGGAGAAAGAATGGAATGTAAACAACATGGGTCTCATGGTTTAGAACAGGGATGCCCAAACTTTTTGGGCCAGGGGCCAGTCATGTGATTCAAGGAGCTCAAACTATGGCCCGGGAACAGGCCATATGGGCACATTTTACTTCCACTTCCAGGAGCGACGAGCTCATCATGGGCTGGATGAACAGTGATGACAATAATGATAACAAGCTGGATTGTCTCCCTAAGTAGTGTTGGCGAGCCTTGGCATTCCAGCTATTCTTGAACTTCAACTCCCAGAAGCCCTGATCAGGAGTGCTGACTTGGGCTTCTGGTAATTGAAGTCCAAGAACACCTGGAGTCAGTAACATCGCATGTATTTCAGCTGCCCAGGGCTTAAGCCAAATTTGCCGCACCCTGGTGGATGCTGGCGTCCACTCCCACTATGGCTTCTGGGAATTGTAGTCCAAGAACACCCATAGCCCCAAAAGTGCTGCCTGGGGTGGGCGGCCCCCCTGGCCCCCCAACCCATGCCACTGCCTGGAGTGGCAAGGTTCACCATCACTGCACTAGGGAAACAATCCAGCTTGCATTTGGTCCTTTTTCTTAGCATTATTGTCATTTCCAGAGGTTCTTGCCTTCTCATTATGTGCCTGAATTAGAAGAGCCTCAATTTTCATCATTATTTACTCCAAATACAGTACAGATTTGGTTTGCTCTAGGACACACTTGTTCTTCTGGCAGTCTAGGGCAACAGGGAAACTCTCCTCCAGTACAAATTAGCACATAGAGAACTAACAGTATATATGGATAGGAAATGTTTTGGTCATAATAAACAGCCTAAGTACCTAGGGATTATCCTAGATCATACTTTGACATTTAAATCACACCTCATAAAAAAAAAAAGCAAAATTAGAATGAGGAATATCATACAGAAATTATGCTGTACTACTTGGGGATCCTCAGCCACTACTTTAAGAACTTCTGCACTAAGTCTAGTTTATTCCGCAACAGAATAATGTGTCTATTTGGTTAAACAGCACCCATGTAAACTAGATTGATGTGCAGCTAATAACACCATGCACATTAAATACGGCATAATTAGCTCCACACCTACTTACTGGCTAACTGCGTTAAGTAACATTCTTCCACCAGAACTTCACAGGAAAAATGCTCTTTTAAGAGTACCGCAAAATAGTTCTGAATCCAGAACTACCAGTAAATTGTGACATATTAGATCTGAATGTTAACAGACTCTGCTCAAGACATCTACCTTTATCCAGCGCCAATACTGGAGGCAATAAAGAGTTCAATCTGTAGGACAAATGAATGGTTGGAAAAAGTGCCACACCAGTATCAGAACTTTCAATTTGTAACCAACACACTACCCGGTTTTGATCAGCTATCCAAGATATGGACTAGTCTTAATAGAATAGGTACAGGGCATGGTAGATGTGCAAAACCTTTGCATAAATGGGGGAAATTACCATCACCAGTATGTGAAAGCAGGGCATCGCGACATACTATGAAGCATATTATAGACTGTAACCTTAGAGCATGAGGGCAATAGTGTAGATTTTCTAAGGGCGACTCCTGCTGCAAACAAATGTATAAATGGTTTAGATATTTGTTTATAAATTAATGTTTAGTTTTATACAGTGTATATTTCTTTTTGTTATATGTTAACTCGATGTGTGCAAGTGCCATACACTAAATCAATCAATCAATTTTTTTCTTGTCAGTTTTCTTTACTATCCAGATTTCACACCTGTACATGATGATCAGGAACATGTGTGTCAAGGACTAGCCACTGATGAAAAAGCTAATGGAATTAGATAATGGAAGGAGAAAAAACATGCAAGTTGTAAAGTTCTAGAACTTGTTTTACTTGTCTACTGTCTTTCCGTTGTCTCATGAAATAGAAAAACTGAGTCTTTTGGTGGGAAGGAACTTTGGATCTCACTGATGCAGCTAACCTCCCAGGATACATCAAATGAAGTGTGAAGGTTTTACATTTGTGATCACATTGTTTATGCTTAATTCATCTTTCTAAGAACTGCTGTATTTTAGATTTTCCTGCCAAGGTTCCATGTAAGCATTTGTCACTTCTTTTAACTTATTTTTTGGAGGGGGGACTCCACAGCCCTAAATTTTCCATTCAGAAAGTTCTGCCTGCCATTTCCACCACTTAATTGTTCTACTCAGAGAAAAGGCTGTGATGGAAGGATTCAGTCTAGGACAGGGGTCAGCAACCTATGGCCCAAGGGCCAAATCTGGCCCATGGCACCAAATCATCAGGCCCCTGTGCTCACTCCAACCGCCGCTGCCACAAGTGACTGCAGATACATTTATGGCAGCTGTGGAAGTGTTTACAACAGCATTTACGGTGGATCATCAGTCTGACAACTTTCTGAGGGAGCATGACCTGGCCCCCAACATTAAAAAGGCTGCCGATCCCTGGTCTAGGATAAAACTCTTGCCTAGCTGCCTGTAAAGATAGTGTTGGCCCGGTGCTTGCAGCATTTTCCTAACTATATGGATCATGAACAGCTATGGATTGTTCTAAAAAATTGAGTGTGCATTACCATTTTAGTGTCATGGCACATAACTTGTACACTGAACATTAACCTACTGTTAAAATAGAATATGGAGAAAGAACTATTTCCCTTAAGTAGAGGCTTTAGAAAAGGCTATGCTCCCCCCCCTCCCCCCAGGGGCCCTGGTTCAATCTGTATGCAGAACTAGACTTAGACTCAGATGGGAGTGGGAACTGATGCAGAAATGTCAACCATCCAATATATGTAGATGACATACAGAGTACTGTACTTGTAATCTACATGACAATGTTGACAATGAACTGGCAAAAACCACAATGATTTGAAAAAACTGCAGGTGAAGGTAAAAGTGCAAAAGCAGGGCTTCAGTTGAATATTAAGACAAAAATTATGCCCAGAGAAAAATCACTTAGCTTTAATGTTGACAATGAAGAAATCGACATTGTTCAATATTTTAACTGTGGTTCAATCACCAATTCAAACAAAGACTACAGCCATGAAATCAGAGGAATGTGAGACTTGGAAGAGTATTTATGAAAGAAATGTGAAAAATCCACAAATGCAAAGACGTGTCACTAGAGACCAAGTTGTAGATCATCTATACCAGGGGCCTGGAAACTTGATTCCCCAGGTATTTGTGGACTTCAATTACCAGAAACCTAAGTCAGTACACCTGCTGCTCAGGGCTTCTGGAAATTGAAATCCAAGAACATCTGGAAAGCCAGGTTTGCTGACCCCTGGTGTTCACAATTACTATGTACAAATGTGGAATTCTGGACAGTGAAGAAATATTTGAAATGTGGTGTATTTGAAATGTGGTGTTGGAGGAGATCCCATTGACTGCCAGAAAGACAAATAACTGGGTGGTAAGTGACTGAACTGAGGCTGTCCTACTGTGAGCACATTTTAAGACAGAATCATTGGGAAATGATTGAACACAACAGGAATAAAGGAAGACTAACTAAGAAATTGATTAATAGAAGCCATAAGCTGGACAGGACTCTTGCTGATAGAGTATTTTAGAGGTTGTTCATTCATAGAGTCACCATAAGTTAGAAGGCATTTGAGAGCACATAACAAAAACAGGGCAGATTTAATCACCCCAAAATGCACATTAAGAAGCCAATGCTGAGTTAAATATTGGTTTTGTCCAGTGATGTCTCAATATTGATATGAGAGTTTACATTTCTATTTTATCAACTTATCTTATAGCTATTGCAACATACTTCCCAATCTCTTAGTGCTGATCAGACACTACAGTACTCTCCCTTTGTTGACTTGCAAAGTCTTTTCTTGGTAACACTACTTCTGTGAAGATGAGGACAAAACAATACATAGAAGTCGGCTGCACCAAACAACAGAATGTCTTCTTGCACATTCATAATTGTTCTGGGTTGAAAGGATTTTTGCAGAAGAAACTCCACTCAGGGAATGCCCAAATGAGGCTCCTTTCATGTCCCCGAGAGCTGGGACAGAGACGGGCGCTCAATAAGTCATGCAGTACCCGGGTCTCAAACTGCTGACTTGCCAGCCTTCCAGCTAACAAGACGAGTTTCTTAACCACTGAGCCACCACAGCCCTCTAAAATGTAGCTAAAGATTAAACAGAATGTGTCACACAGTATTTGGAATAGTCTCCATCAAGAGAACTACAGTAGAAGAATAAACAGATTAATTCTGGACCTCATGAAGACATTTTAAAGGGCCAAATGCATGACAAAAATATCAGTTGAGAAAGGAATTTTATTTCAAGCTTCTAAGGGGGTATTACAAACCATAGAGAATAAAAACATTAGAAACTATTCCAAAATTGACTGTAGTTTTAAAATAAAAATCCAAGCAAGTTTTACAATGAAGAATGCTATTCGATGAAACTGTTTAAAAGATTTTCAAAGAACTGGCTTTGCCATAGTTGCTAACCAAATATTTTTTTAAAAGCTGGGCATAAATATCCGTGCATTCATATGCATTTTTGGTGTTGCATATTATATACCTTGGTACAGTATTTAAGTTATCACTGAAAAGTCCAACGCAGTGCACTTATAAATAATGTAGTCATTATAAATCACATTGAAAACATACTCGCCATTTTCATTGTTACAAAATTCAGTATTTCCAGTGACATAGAAATAAAGTAGCTACAACAATCAATAGTTTGACTTTATTTTTTAATATAAAAGTTATTACTGGAAACCCACCCTACCATTTTTCTTCCCTAAATGTAATGCTTTACCTCTTTGAAATAAAAATAAAGTACTAATTCTATATACATCACATGTACCATACAAAAATGTATCCAAAGTTTCTATTGCTACCAAAGTGTTCTAAAATTAAAAGTTACATAAATCCCCTCATTGAAACAAAGATTACAAGTTACAAAAAAAGTCAAATTACACACAATCCATCAAATCATTTTATACAACCATTTCCAAGAGTTTTCTCTCCCAAAGCAAACTGTCATACGTGCCTGTATAAAAATGTATATCAATATATTTTATTTATTTCTCTTTGCAAAGTAATACATTTTCTACAATAAATATAACATAAGGAGGCACATAAAATCCAGGGGAGATAGATGAGATATGATTTTTGCAAGAAATATACTGAAAGGCTTTAAGCCAAGTTTGTGTAAAACACAATTTCTAAAGTGATATTCTGGACAATGATGGGAGTGTTTTTGGTGATTTTTCAAGTGATATACATAGCATAATTTTACTTCTGTTGTGTCTCTCACAAAGTACCTTCCAAAATAATGCAATGTTTCTCTCATAAAATACACATTTGTTGTTACACATTTACACCCTAACTATGTGGTACTTTGTGAAGAGTAATGATTTATGGAAAATGAAACATTCAGAGGTCTTCTTAAAAAGCTAGAGATCACATAAAGTTACATAAGCAGCACCATATCTTATTATATGACTTAGCCGAATCTATCTGATGTTGTTTACTTCAAGACTCACTTAGCACCTAAAGCTGGAAGATGGTGCTTAGTATTTTTTTAAACATAGAAAGAAATGGAAGTGAAAATCCCTTTCCCAGCCAAATGAAAAGAAATAAAAAGCTACATCTAAAATCAGAATAAGTTAAGAATTGAATATACATATATGTACAGTTTATGAACACTATGAACAAGATATTTTAGTGGGAAATCTTCCAAACTGCAACACAATGTTAAAAAAATTAAATCAATATGGCAAGGTGATTCAGAGGAGCTGCTAAACCAGTTAAGTCTGCAAAACTCTGCCACTGGATCAATGATTAAGAAGCTGTCTTCAATACATTCTTGCGTAGACAAAGAGGTTAATTTGTAAGTCTCTATACAAGGTATTTTTGTGCCTTGATGACAACTTATGTTAGTCAATATCACTGAAATCACTGACTGGTTCTCCATGAACTCTACTTAAGTGGTTCATAGCACGGTCAAAAGCAACTCTAACAGCTTTACGAATACTTGAGTTCCGACCTTCCATCATTTTTAACTTGTCTATTGTTTCATCAATCCCAAGTGGAATCATTTTGGATTTTGGAAGCCACTGCCTATAAGTGGATAAAACAAAAAACATATATAGTTAGCATACAATGTCATCCACAAGATGAATATCTCACACAATATTTATCACTTCTTAGAAGTGTTTTTATTTCATTTTGATTTGAAAGAATGCTTGAGGCAGGTTACAACGTACATCATCTGAATATAACATTTTAAAAAAAGAATAAGAAACAATATAGAACGTATCAATAGCTGTAGAAAATGCAAGTATGATTTTAAAAAGTACAGCAGGTGTTTGTTCGTTTTTTAACCATTTCAGAGAAAGGTTTTAAAACAAGAATTATATAATGTAATATATCATGTATAATACAAGTAGCCTTCCACAGGGGAAGAGAAAGCTCTACTCTGTAAACTGAGCTCAGATTGTGATTTACTTGGAAGGGGAATTTGCTGAAAACCCTCATGAAAAGCTCAGAAAGACAGCAAAATGACCACCATGTTGGTTGTAGATAATAAGAGCTGTAGTCCAATATGTCAGGTTATTCCACATGATAAGAAATAGTCTGACAGATAATCACAACTTATAAAAAAGGTGCACTATTTAGCAGCAAGTTGTGAACCACAGTTTTTCCATTTAAAGACAGCTAACCATGCCTTCTACACCTCACAAATACTCATCCAGACAACATCTATTTACCTGTTGATATGCTAAATTACTATACCAAGGCAATTTCTGGCTCTACAATATTTGAGTTTGTGTAAGGCAATTTCTGTCTACAATATTTGAATTTGTGTAAGAAAAAAACTAAGATGTCAGTGCATAATGTTATTTAGCATAACAAAAAAGAATTTTTAAAAATACTGTTCAGGGAAAAATAAACACAGTAGAAAACAGTAAAGAGGAAGAATACAAAAAAAGGCAGAATATCCTAAAATATGTTGTTGATGAAAAGAAGTGACAGGAAAAGCAGAAACTGAGTACAGATTGCAGTGAACAAGCATGCAATTCCCAACAAAATATACTGCTCAATTCTATAAAATTCTGAATGGCTTTGCACAAAACAAGTAAAGGATCAATGAACAAGCATAAAAAGCCAGTGAACGTTAGATTGTATGTATTGGTTTGTATGTTAATGTAAATTCTGTAGACATACCAGACAACTACATTTTCTTAAAAGAAATCTCCCTGACATACAATCTATCACAATAAAAAGAATGTTCTAAAGTGGTAGCCGTGTTAGTTTGTGCAAGCTTATCAGAAAGTAAACAAAACAAACAGACAAAAAAGTTGTGCCACCTTAAAGACTAACTCCTGTATTTAAGTGTGAGCTTTCGTGGATCAAGTCCACTTCATCAGACAAGAGTGGTTTGTTTTTAACCATTTGCAAATCAATATGGGCCAGTTTCATAGCAAGTCTGAATAACAACAGGGGATTTTCCATTATTGGCAGTTGTAAAAAGCTACAATGTTACTTTTGGCTGGCCAACCATTGTGTTTCTCTATACCAGGCTGTGTATAAATTGATGCCATGAGGTCTCACTCTTATGTCTGATGAAGTGGACCTGATCCACGAAAGCTCACATTTAAATACAAGAGTTAGTCTTTAAGGTGGCACATTTTTTGCTGTTTTGTTTACTCTCTAATTAAAGGAATGTATCTGAATTTTGAGAGAAAATCTGATAAAAAATAACGTTTCTGAAACCAGAGATTTTATACTCCTTAAAATTGGGCGAGGTTAATAGAAGATATTAAGTTAAATACAGTGGTACCTCAGATAACGTTTGCTTTGGATAACATGGTGGAATTTGAGGCAAACATTTGCATAGCACAACGTTAAGATAACGTTGTCCAATGCAAATGTTTGCCTCAAATTCCCCAATGTTATCTTTGCTTGTGAAGGGAATGAAGCTCCCCTCTTGCAAGCAAAGAGCTATTCCAGCCTTGAATAGCACTTTGTTTGCAAAGGGAACGAGGCTTCCATCACAAGCAAAGAGCTAGCAAAGAACTATTCCAGCCTCGAATAGTCCTTTGCTTGGGAAGAGAACGAGGCTCCTTTCAGAAGCAAAGGACTATTTGAGGCTGGAATAGCTCTTTGCTAGCTCTTTGCTTGTGAGGGAAGCCTCGTTCCCTTTGCAAACAAAGGGCTATTCAAGGCGCTTTCCCTCCCCAATCCCCATTTCCTTTCCTCTTCAGAAAGGGATTAGGGATTTTTAAAAATACTGTGCAATCAATCCATTGCACAACGTTAAAAACCAGATAACGTTATGACTTGTGGAACCAAGTCATAACATTATCCGAGGTACCAGTGTACAGAGTTACAAATAGTAACAAGAAACGAATGCTAGACATAGCGAATTCAGGATAGACTCTTGCTCGTGCAGACACAATTTTAAGTTATCTCTGCATAAGTGTGTCAGAAATTTTGACTGCAATTTGATTTTTTTGCTGCAATTATGATTTAAGCTTCCAGAATTGTTACAATCTGTGAAATATATTGTGTACTTTGTGAAGTGTGAACTCTCCTTACTTGAACTAGTGTTACACAATTATCTACTAATTTCACAAGGCTTTACTTTCAAAAGAGCCACATTAATTCCCCAGCTTCCCTTATAGCTCAAATATGAATTTTCATGGTGACAGAAGTGTACATACCAACTTCTTTTATTGTCAAAAAATAAAACTAAAAAAAGCTTCTCATCTGATTTGGTCTGCATTTGTTCTCCAATTTTCAACACATCAAGGGGTGGCACTGGTATTGTAACACCATTGTGATGACCAGCAACACGAGGCATTTTAGGGTCAATTATCTACAAAAGCGAGAAAGAAATGTGAATTATGTATAAAATGAGAAAGGAAAGGATTGCAAATTCCTATTTTCTATTTGTGATAAATTTATTTTATACAAAAATGTGAATAAAAAAAATCTAAAACCAATGGGTTGGATCAAGAGTTAAGAATCTGTAACGAGCCAATGGGAGCTGATTTCCCTGCAACATTCTTTCCATATAATTTCCAAAGCAGAACCTCAAATAGAGGATTGTGAGACTTTGCTAAATGGATTATAACGCAGGGACCAGAGAAAAGAGAATCCCTGAAAAAAATGGGTATCTCTTACTTCTTGATCCATTCCACAGCACATAAACAGACTGAAATTTGACAGCTGACGGTGGTGCTACTTTTCATACTGATGACCCACAAGAGATGCTTCTAAAAGTCCCCAACTCCTGTAATAATATCTCTAAAAATAATATTTTAACAAATATAGAGCTATTAATTATACCTTGTTAAAACAACAACAAAACACTTAAGTTTACTGTACACTTAATAATGGCTAGAATACTATTGCTTAGCATAACTATACCAGGGTTCCTTGTTGTTATGTGTAATCAAGTTAACTTAACTTGTAATGACCCTATGAATGAGCGACCTCCAAAATGTCCTGTCCTCAACCCCCCACCCCACCCCTGCTGCTCAGCATTTGCAAACTCAAGCCCATAGCTCTCTTTACACATTGATTCCAAGTCATAGATGTTCCTGTTTTCCTGTTGCTCTGAACGTTTCCCAGTACAGTAAAACCCCTACTTACGAATGCCCCTACTTATGAATAATTTGACTTACGAATTCGTTCTGCACTGAAATCCATGCCTAGAGTTACGAACATGCCCTGATTTACTAATTAATTATTTTTCCTCTGCAAAGCAAAAAACACCATTTCCCCTATGGGTTTATATTTTATATACATGCAGTCTTTCAGAGCCCTGTAGGTGGCAGTAGAGTGCTTAGAGAGTAGTTATTTGTTTGGAGTTTCAGCGTCATAATAGCTGCCAGTTGCAGTTTCTAGCTGTATTTTTCTGAGTTTTCTGTCCATTTTCAAAGCTTCTTTAAGGTAAGGAACAGCGATTTTGCTAATGTATGCCTTCCTTTCAATGCTGCTGTTGTTTTGGGGTGGTTTGATTGATTTTTGGAGGGTGGGGGGCTGCTCCATATAGGACAAAAGTCTTTTTTTCAACACCCTGATCATCAACTTGATTGTATGGAAAATTATATATTATGCACTCTTTGCGCTTTCTTTTGTAGGGATTGCAATCTATATTGAATTTTTCCATTATGTGGCCAAACGTTTTGTTTTGCATATTTGTTGGCATGGGGCACAATCCTAACTAGCTAAGGCTGACTTGAAGCTTTGTTGTATCACAAACACACACACACCAGCTCAGGATGGAAGGGACTTCAGATTGATTATAGAGAAAATAGCACAAGGAAAAAAAAATTAAAACCACAAGCCTGGCACAATCACCATGGAAACTAAATAGACAGCTACCAATCAGCAGCCAGAAGAAGGGTTGAAGCTGATCTAAGGGCCTTGTGCCCTATCTAAAAACATCTTGGTCACTATTCTTAACTTGGAGTTAGGCTGGTGCCCATATTCCCATTAGGATGTTGGTAGATTTAGTCCAGGGGGTGGCCAACATTGGTGGTCCAGGTGTTTTTGGTCTTCAATTACCAGAAGCCCCGCAGATCAGGGCTTCTGGAAACTGAAGTTCAAGAACACATGGAGCACCAACGTTGACCACCCAATTTAGTTTGTGCAACTCTGGAGAAGTTGTTTCAGTATTTCATTTACAACGACTGATTTATTTCTTCCAAGTGCTTTGAGAACAACTTTTCCCTTACTCTCTCAAACCAACTTTCCCTGTTGGGTCTTTTAGGTTTAAATTTCTCTTTGATTTCTTCAATCTTCTGTTTTATCGCTTTTGTTCTCAATTGTTTTTTTTTTTTTTTTTGCTCTGGTTATCATAATTCAGTTGTACCTCGCTTAAAGAGCATAATGTGTTCCACAGGCTTGCTCTTTAAGCGAAACACCATTGTAAGGGACTAATTGTGATTTCAGGTGGGCGGGATTGCGAACCCTGGTTTATTTGTTAAGCGAGTTTTTGGTTGGTTTTATTTGTTAAGCGAAGCAACCATTCAGAGAAAATTCTGCTCTTTAAGCAAGTTACTCTTTAAGTGAGGCGCTCTTCATGCGAGGTTTGACTGTAGTTCTCTTTGTCACTATGCAACTCATTTAAAAGCTGCATTCAGAATTCTGACCCTATTTCTGTCCCTTTTACTTTTGCTTCTCACCTGTTCTTCACAACTATGTTTCTTCTGCCATCCATCTAGATTTTTATTTCCTTTTTAGTGCAGGAATTGCCCTTTTGCATTCTTCCATAATATCTCTAGTTTCATTTCAGTTCATTTGGTTCATGGCCAATACAGTCTAATAATGTAAATCTGTTCCTTATGTGGACTTTATATTCACCAGAAATGTTGCTTACATTATATTTTAGCACTACAATTCTTTTAGTCTTCTTTTCCAGCTTTACTCTAATGTTGTATGTTAATATTTTATGATCAGCACAACAATCCACTCCTGGTCTTGTTTTGGGAGAGAGGGTACAGCTTTTCCATCTCCTGTTTCCAATTAAATAGTTTAATTTCTATATCGACCACTTTTGATGTTCACATGTTCAGCCATCTAGTCTAGTTGTTTGGAAGAATGCATTTGCAATAAACAAGACTTTTGCCTGATACATTATCCTGAAGGTTGGAAATCTATGCCCCTTCACACTCAAATTCCAAAAACAGTAATAATATTCAGTAGATTATGAGAGCTGCAATGTAACTAGACTGGGGGAGGGAGGAAGCATAAGTAAAACATGCAGCTAGAATATAAATGCAAGCCTAACTCTGTTCAATTCTAATTTAAGCCAGAAATGTATTCCCATGTAGACAAGCTCACTCTACAAAAAGTTTTTTGTTAACTTTAAGGTCAAAATTCTAGTGCAAGGCATAACAAATAAAGACAATCACACAAGGGAAAGTACCGATTTCCTAGGCTCATGTCACCAAACACACAACCAGAAAGAAGCATGGGAAACAAGTTTACTGCTTGTGAAAATGCTTTAAACATCAGGTTTTTCTTCAGCCAGATTTGGCTCATGGATTTTTCTAATGGATTGCTAACTCACCAGTGCCGGATAGGAAGGATATCCACTACATTTGGCCCAGACAACTTTTAGAGGCTCAAGGACAGAATTAGAAGCATCAGCTGAAATTAACATGCTAGTGTGTCCAACTTCTAAAATAAAAGAAATAATGACTTCAGAAAGTCATTCAGCATAGTCATATACTCAAGGTTTTACATACAATACACTGGTGGCACATTTGTAGAGAACACAGAATCTGTAGGCACCTATTTGATAACATTAGAATGAAGCAACTCTTGTATGATTTGCATCAGTTTTAACCAGCAGCCTCTTTTGACCTTGGTCAGGTTAAAAAAAAACAACTCAAACCACTACATCATGTTTGGAGAAAGTAGGCACAGAACTCTCAGTTTTATGAAAAATTGCTACAGATTAATGAGTAAATGTGATCTTTTTTCTTTTCTTTTCCAGGGCATTTTCCACAAAAACTGGTTCTTGTGATCGATTTTCAGCTCTCTCCAGTTATTATTTTAATAAAGTATTTTACTGATTCTGGCCAACTATGAATATTTTGGACAACTATGAGTATTTCTATAGTTGGTTTATACTCTACAGAACATGCTTTGCATGGCATATGACAGTGGTGGCGAATCTATGGCATGCATGCCAGAAGTGGCACATAGAAGCCTTTCTCTTGGCATGCATGCCCATCAAGGGGAAACCCTGGCCCATGCAGCCTGGCCGGCATCACTTCCCCACCATCCCTCTCTCTCTCTCTGCCAAAGGAGAGGTGAGAGGGAAGGCTGAATTCCCAGCCAGGAGGCCGTGGTTGGGAGAGGTAAGATGGAGAGCACTGGGTGGGGGGGGGGAGAGGCCTGACTGGGGATGAAGGCCCATCAGGGGTAGGAAGCCCTGTCGAGGAGGGAGGGAGGCCCATCAGGGGTAGGAAGCCCTGTTGGGGGTAGGATGACCCATCAGGTGGGTAGGGAAGGCCTGTTGAGGGGGTAGAAAGGCCCATGGGGGTGGGAAGGTCCATCGGGTGGGAAGGCCACGTGAGGCTTCTCTGGAGCCTGGGTGGCCTGTCCGGTGGTCACATGGGGCTTTTTCCGGAGCCCAGTGTGGCTGCACATTACTTGTTGGGAGGCGGCCTGCCATGGCTTGTCTGTAGTGGTGGCTTGCCGAGGCAGTGGTGCACATGCACATCTTGAAGCATGCCGGTGACATCACCTGGTGTCACCAGCACACATGATGCCTGCCGCCCACCTCTCCTGCCTCCTTGGCCACTAGGTCTCTAAAAGGTTCGCCATCACTAGCATAGGATTGAACCTATGAAAAATACAGAATCTCCCCCCCCCCCCAGCCATAGGGGAAGAGACAGCACAAGTTGGTGATGAATATGAGCTCAGTGTGAGTGGGGGTGCTACTGCATCCATATTCTTTTTGTGGATTACACGTGAAAACCTGGGAGGAAGAAAATGCTGGACTAAAGAGGCTCTTCGTCTATCCAGCACGGTTCTTATTACTTTCTTGTTCAACACGCATTCATTCTGTAAGACTGAGGACACTAACAGTCACCACAACTGATCTTTGAAGATACTATTCACATTACTGTATTCAATCAGAAACACATAAATGGGTGCTATGCTGAATATAAAAATATTGCATTATTTTAGTATTCATATATTCATAAATCTTGACTTTGTTCAGATTCAGGTGCATGCAGTAATGCTGGGAAAAGCGACTGTCTCCATTCCTTTGAAGGGGCTATGAAGGATGAGGAACTACAGATGAGCAGATTACATTACTATGCAGGGAGTTCCTCCACGGTCCACACAATTCTGCACATTCCCTTAGCTCAATGTGGGACAATATCAGGAGTCTAGAAGTGCTATTGTAGGGAAATCTGTTTTTGAAAGTTCCATACCAAGTGTCTGGATCTGGATCTGATTTAGCTCTACCATTTATAGCAATTTAACAAAACAAGAAGTAAAAGCAGGAGTGAGAGAGGAAATGTTAAGAAAAGCAGCTAAATTGTGATAAAGCAAACGTTCTTCAGGATTATCAATGTTCAACAGACCATCAGAACATTTAAGAAAGGACAATGACTTTATGAATGGGAAACATTATAAACATAGAAACAATAAAATACAAACATAATGGGAATTTAACAAGAAATGGGTATTGACAAGAGATGAGCTATAGAAGTTAGATATGTGAAAAGAGTGTAGTGAGAGAAAAATAGCTGAGAAGAAGGATTATATTTGCTACAATCAGAAAGAGATGTCAAGATCAGGGGCAAGTTGAAAAATCTTTTTACAAAGAAATGGCAGTATCAAGTGACAGTCACAAAAGATGAAGCCCTCTCCATAGAACAATATAGCTAAGGAGGACAAAGATTTTATATTTAGACAGGGTCCTCTAGAAGTAGCCAGACATTTATCCTATATGTTTATAAAAATGTTAGTTACCAGCTGCAATTCTTGCTGCTTTTGCATAGTTTCCATTTTCAATACAGGATATCAACTCATTTCTGTCTTCTAAAGTGTGTCTTCGTATAAGCGCTGGTTTCCCTTTTCCACATTTTGGTAGGCTAAAACTAGAAATATTTGAAGTGCTGTAACAATACACCAAAATTATTTTTCTTTTACATTTTGTACAACTATGACTACAGTAAAACCCCGACTTACATAGAAAGTCCGTTCCATAGCTGAGTTTTTTAGCCCCAAAAATGAGCCCCCAAAAGGGGACTCAGCTTATACTTGGGTCAATGACCATGAGGACCCCAGAACCGCGCTGGATTGAGATGTGCCAAGAATTTAATTAATTTTACCTTATTTTCATGTACTTTGATTATAGAAACTAGCAGCTGCTGCATTTCCCACCCTTGGCGTATACTTTGGTCAATCTATTTTCCTGGGTTTTCAGGTCAAAATTAGGTTACTCGGCTTGTATTCAAGTTGGCTTATATTTGAGTATATACAGTAAGTCATTTATTTACGTAAATCAATGCATCCCCATTGGGATGCATTGAAAGGGAAACAATCAAATGTAAACGTAGCTATCTCCCTACCTTTTGCGTGCTGCTGCTTCCTCCTGTCAATTGGGGAAGCAGGAACCACTGCCGCCACCAGTGCTGCCACCTCCCCTGCTGCTTCCACAGGGACTAGGAGAGTTCCCCTTACATATCCGCTCGGTTCCACTGTTTGTCCAAGGCTTCTCCAGGGCATGGTTTGGCTGGGAAGCGTTTTCCAAGCCAAACCACGCCCCGGAAAAGCCTCAGACGAACAGTGGGATGCAGCAGTTTGGCTGGGAACATGCTTCCCAGCCAAACCGTGCCCCAGGTAAGCTGCAGACGAACAGCAGAACTGAGAGGATATGCTCTTCCAGTGCTGATAGAAGCAGTGGGGACTCAAAAACATGACAAAACTGACAGAATCATTAATGTTGCCTCCATGGTAGGTGATGTCTTGCAATTTCCGGTGATGGGGGGAGGTGGCACAGGGTGGAATTTTAGAGTTTTAAATGGCGGTGGCACCATTTTAAACTCTAAAGATGCAAGTAAACCCCTTGGATATAATTTTTTTGCATAAATCAGGACACGGTTTCCACAAAAAAAACTTAGGTAAGTCAAATTTTACATAACTCGAGACATACGTAAGTCGAGGTTTTACTGTATTTACATTTCAGAATTGTTATAAATTAATTAATGTTACAGTAGAGCTTCCCACTTGAACTACCTCACCAAAAAAGATACTGTTTCATATCCTATTCAGTTAAGAGTGTTGTTGTTTTTAATTTTAAACTATAGCCTGTATACTGGAGCTTATCTTGCTCTTCTGCTTCCAGAGTTTCCTTCCATTTGTGGAAAGGATCCAATCCAGCACAGCCTCCTTGCTGTGAATGAGGTATAATGACTTTCATTGTTACAGATACCCATAACTTCCACCATATTCAAGAAGGTTTCTTAGTTCTTCCACATATATTTTCAGAAGGCACATACACATTTCTCTCATCTGTTCCTACAGTGGGAATATCCCACTCAGTAGTTTACATCCAATATTGTGATCAAACCTTAACTCGAGTGAAAAACAGCACATGTTTACCTTGAATTACATAACAAGCTATTACTTGAAGATATACTAGACTCTGATGCACAACGGCGACGAGGTTCAACTTTTCTCCCGGGAGTATCATCTGATTCAGATTCTTTATTGCCATCTCCAAAACCATTTGAAAGACCTGACAGGTTAACAAAAAATAATAACTTATAAGTGAAATAGATGTTTCAATATAAATTCAGGTACATGTTCTAATTTCTGCTAAAAATGTAACATCTACAAGAATAAGATGTAACATACAAGATATATTAAATAATTAAGAGAACAATCACAACAACAACAAAATTGTGTAGACACCAGTGAGTAAAGAGGAAGTTAGGTCAAAGGATCATTATCAAACAGTACTAATTCTAAAATAATCCAAATACTGTAATCAAGTCTGAAACAAAACTAAAATCTTGTAAGTCAATGCTTTGAGAACTTATAAGTAAAAAATTGCAGCATTTGAGTAAATACAGCAAGTAAGCCATTTTGACTAGAGAGAATACACTCATACAGCTAATTAGACAAAATTGAAAGTTGCTCTTCCTACATCTGGGACACTAAGACTCAGTTGATGAAGAAAATTGCTTATGTCCATTGTACTTTTAGAAAATGGTGATGCCGTTCTTTGCACATACTATCCTATATGCAAGACTGCACAGAAGCTAAGCATAAGACTGGAGAAGTCAATAATACAAACAATTCTTGGTTTTAATCTTGTTAATTTTTTTTTGAGTAGTAGTTGGGGGAGTTTAATATAATCTGATGAAGACTGCTGATTTTCCTTTGGTGACCAGACTAAGTGCAAAATTATGTTATCCCCAGAGTTTATATTAAGAGATTCCCACTGTTTTGTTTACTATACATAATGAAGAAAATAAAGACTGGGATACTGCAATGTTGTAGTACAGTAGTCAATCCAACAATATTATGAACCTGCTGCAATAAGAGAGAAGAGAACCAGCTATAAGACAAAGGTTAAGGGGAACCTATGAATAATTAATTTTTCATACTAAGATTTCTCAACATTTTCACACTCTGACGGAAGAAAAATGTGTTGAGGCAACAAGAGGAAGCAATGCCAGGATCCCCTGCTACCTATCATTAGTTAAGTATCTTACTATATGACTCAAAACTGGGCACAGGTTAGTATATTACTCAAGTGTTCAGACATCTGTTTCTCTATTAAGGGCACACTTAGGGGCATACAAGAATATGCTGGAACCTAGGAAATCAGTATGAAAGACAACATTTAAGAGCTTGTGCCATTTTACCTGAAAATGTTTCCTGAAGCTTCCACACTAAAACAATTCCTATCCATAATTATTTGAATACATACTATGTCATAGTGCATAAGCAATGATGATTCCATGACTCAAAATATAAAACATGTGGCACAAACCTCAGGGGGGAATGATTAGAAATAGTAATTATAGGATTAAATATTCACATGAATAAAATCATCATCGTCCTCCAAAACTGAATAAATTGACTTGAAAAAAATATCAGAATTACACAGCTAAACATAAATGCAACAGAATTGGAAAAATAAAATATTATGCCCACCACATAAAGGACATGGATGGGAAGGTGAATCTGAAGGAGCCAACTCTGCATTTTCAAGAACCTAGACTTTAAACAGATCAAATGCCTTTAATATTTGATCATTACCTACTATATATGATTTATAGTGAATTGTTAGCTATGAAAAATGTAGAATAATTGAAACCAAAACTAGCAACCTAGCTAGACGTTTGTTCACAGGCAAATTTATTTCAGTCACAGTCAACTGAAGTTGTATAACCCATATCATCCCACAATTTAATTCTGGCTGAGTTTCAAAAATACATGCATGTATACTGAAACTCAAATAAGTCATTTAGGTATAATAAATCTTAATGAGAACAGATACAGGCCCTAATTTGAGAGTGTCAACAAGGTACCTCTGTTTATACAAACAAGTCAGCAGAAATAATTAATGACCATGATGGGGAAGTAGGCGCTGTATATCATCAAAATTTTCAAGTAATATCATGAGTTATAGGGATGTCATACTAGACAAAAGTAAATATGAGAATCCATACTCAGACCTCTCTATACTTGAGGATCCCCCTCCTCACGTTCACCCTAAAATCTCCTTCAGAAGGCTAGCACTATTTTCAAAGGCAAAACTTCCCAAAATCTTTTCCTTTATAATGTCTGTTAATTATTCAAGCATCTCATTAACAAAGAACCCTTGATTCTTGCTACGTAACTTTTTTTTAAAAGATGTATTAGTCTGACTCAATAAGCATTATGGCATTTCAGATCCTAAATGCCTATCAAGCTTACAGCCAAAAACCCAGTTCCAAACTATTTAATTTCCAATGAACAAGGCTTTTATTTATAAAACATCAGCCCACAGTAAGTTACATAATTATCAGCTTATGGAAATACAAGATATAGTGCACTAACTGATTAATACAACTTCATTCTGATCAGAAACCTAAACATAAAATTGATGTTTATCGTAAGTGCCCAACAAATAAATGTTCTGAACTCTCAAAAGCAGAATGAAGTAAGAAGGAATCTTGAAAGGGCATACAGTAAAGAAAAACAGGCAAGTATATGAGGAACACTATTATTATAAATTTGAAAAGGTAAGTAAAAATATCAGCTTGAAAAATATTGTACCTAGAACAAACTCATGCAAATCAATGTTCAAGAGTAACCACAAGTTTCAATGGATGTGATCTAAGTATAAATAAAACTGCATTAAACCCCAGTGACTTTAGAAAATCCAATGTCCATTCTCTTTAAGTATTAAAATTAACTAATTTGCTTTTTATATAACCCCCTAGGATTTTTCTGTTTTACTTAGATATTGCCTAAGATTTTCAGGAAAGGAGCAATTTTCATTTACCAGATGGAGGCACCATAGACTACACAAAAAAATCATGTATAGGTGTGAAATTGTGTATGTTTTAGTATCTATTACAGTCTAGGTTTCATTACATACTACACAGAGGTACATATTTTGTGAAACTAAGTAAAGTTACAGAAAAACATAGTTACCATATTTGGTGTATGTATTAGGAAGTCTAAATCCTGACCAGGGGAAGATTAGATTGGTTTGCAGAGGAATGGAGATGAAAAGGTGCATTCTTAACCAATCAACCCACAAGGAGAACATGTGAGGTAAAAGTTCTGGGGATTGGTATAACTGCAACCAATTTGTGTCACATAGATTGCAACATACATCTTTATAACTTACAGAGATGGGGAAATATACTGAATGAAGAGCATAGGTTCATATATATCAAAGACTTCCTCCAACAGTGTTCAAGTTACTGATTTTGTTTTAAGGATGGCTGGTGTCTCCAACATGTTCCAAAATAATTACTTGAAATGTAATTGTCTTTCTGCGTTCCAAAATGATCATTACATTGAATTCCAGTCCGTGTTCAGGATAACAGAAAATAATTAGGATCCAAATAGATAAATACTTGCATATTAGTTAATATGAGAACCTGGAAGACAGTGAAAAAGCCATTTAGTCTCACTGAAAGGAAAAAGAGCTTTAAATAAGTAAGCCCTCCTCCCAGCAGATTTCAGAGCATGATTAGCAGAAGCTACACAAACTATCCATGTATTCTACTAGTCATATTTAATGTAAAATCTGAAAGTGAAGACTGAAAGTCTCACTTCGAATGAACTGCTCATTATTTAAAGCAGCTGCAAAGAGCAAGGGGACACTTTTACTAAAAATCATTGGCTGCTTTTGTCATAAAAATTCCTTCCACTGAAAGGAGACAGTTTAATTTACCTTAAAAGTTTTAAACCCTACTATACAATGCTTCTGTTCTCAGAAGTCAACATCAACCATGAAGATGCCTTGAAAGTGAAGAAAGACCTTAGCAAAGAAAGCCCAAGAAAGCATCTTGTAGACAAGTGTTGAATATGTGTAAAAGATTGCAAGAGATTACTGAATATTTTTCAGTACCTATGGAAAAAAGAATTTTTAATTCTAATCCTGGGTTTAACTAACTATAAAATTGTTTAATACAGTGGTACCTCATACAATGATTTTAATCCGTTCAGTGGGGCTCGTTGTACGAAACAATTGCTATGGGATGCATCATATAATGATATATTTTTTTTGCTAAGTGGTTTTCCCATTGAAAAATTGTTGTACAATATTTTCTATAGGGAAAATTGTTATGTGGGATGCCATCCCCCCCCCCAAAAAAAGCCTAATTGTTACGCGATTTCATTGCTATAAGGGGTGATTGTTGTACGAGGTTCCACTGTACTTTTTAAAATTTTACTTTTACCGTGGAGTGATTAACAAGTGTTCAGAAAGCATGGGATTCAGATTTTTTTTAATAAAGATGAATTGAAACAGCCTCCAAACACAGAATATTTTCATTAATTAAAGTTATTTAGAACAATGTACTTTTTGTCATCAATTGCTAGGTCCTAAACCAAGTAGGACCAAGGAAAAAATAGGATGGGGTTTGTTTAATAGTTCCAAGTGCAAATTTGGTTGTCTCTTTCTGGAATCATCTTACCATTTCCCATAATACCATTCCATACAAAAATTTGCTAAAAGAATTTGGCTCTTCCACTTTGGGGATATATCCAAAGAACAGCCTTGCTAGCATTTGCAATTTGACCTATTATCATTTTCAAAGTTTCCAACTAAAAATGTTTCCAGTTTAGGGAGCAACCTGATCATCTAGTTTACTAGTCCTATGGTCATGACAGCTACATGGTAAACTGAAATTCTGATAAATATAGTAATGCCAGAAAGATAACTTTTCTGGGAAAAGACTTCAAAACAGCAAGAATTCAAAAAGAAAAACACATACATATGTAAATGTATGTTCATATGTATGGCCAATAGCTACTGTAGTCTACATTCATGCTGCACATAAAGATTCAGTTAAGGTTTTTATTGCAAATAATAAATAAATGGAGTATTAACATCTCATTTCATTATCTCCAACTGGGCAAACTTATTACACTATCAGTCAACAAAAAGACAGAAAGTACTTTGAAAACTACAGCAAAAGCCAAAGAGGAAAGTATTTAACCACTTACTTCACTGATATTTTCCAAAGATTTTTGGGGTTTCTAGTTTTAAGGCGTTTCCCTTTGGTTTTTAAAGTAAAGCTATATATATAAGATTATTGAATAGAAACACACAAATAAAAAAGCTTTACAACATTTTTTTTATTCCAGTGCAAACAATATAACTAACCAATACCAAAGATGATACTTCTTAGCTAGGATTATAACCCATCTTCCTTTCAATTTTTTGCAAGAATTTAACTCTCCTATACTAAACATTTATTGCAGATTCCAACCACTACCTGAAATATCTCTGTGTATATACCTGTTCACCGTTCCCGTACCCTTGTATATTTTTCAACAATAATTGTGAGGTTAGTTTTCCTATAACATTTTACTGTCACACAAAAACCTTTTCATCCTTTATATACTAATGTTTAACTTATTATCTTAAAAAAAAAAAAACCAACACCCCCACACCAATTTATCCCTGGGAAATGGTAGAAAAAGTGAATTTAATAATGCCTAACCATGCTTTAGATGCTTTTTGAAATCAAGGCTGGGTATAATGGAAAGCAGACATCCATGGAGAGTCCCTTCTCTACTGTGAGAAAACACAGAAACCTAACAAGTTTAACTTCTTCTGCCTTATGGGATCAGATAAAAAACTTCAACGATCCCTTCAAAACAGGTCTCCTCACACATCAAGTAAGTTAGAGACCCTGTTCTCCTTATATGTTTTCTGTGTATGGCAGGAAAGGATATTGATGACCATAAATAAATCAGCATAGTAAATCTAACATCTGTGGAACAAGTCCTGATTTTGTTTAAACTTATGGCATACATTTTTTCAAACAAATGAAAAATATTTATTTTTATTGAAACAAAACAACACAAAAAAAATTACAATAATCTCCCCTTCCTATTCATACCCTTCTTGGGTAAGGTGACAACTGGATAGGATTTTGATGAAAGCACTTGCTGGTAACACATCAGGGACTGGGCTCTCTTGGCAAAATACTATTTAAAACGCTTAACTGTATAGCTATTATCCAATAAATAATAGCCTTACATTTACAGTGGAAAATGTTGTGGTGAAAAGCTAGATATAGGACTCCACCTCTGCCGACTCTGTGGGTCAAAATAGCACCTTCACTTGGAATAGATTATGAAATATCCTGCCACATTAATTTGCAATATGAGGCATTCTAAATAAATCAATACAAATGGTAGAATATTGTAGACTGGAGCCAGAGCTAGACAGCAGAAATTAGGTCCTGTTAAAATAACTACAACCTAAAACACACTAAGCAGAGTCCTACCAGTCTTAGCATAAAGTTTGTATGACTTGCCACAGCTAATTTTGACTAATTGACAAGATGACATGACACGTCTCAACTGCACAACTGGTCGCCTGACCGGGCAAGCAACTGAGAGATGCCTTCATAGCTCAGTCACAATAAGCAATGACAAGTTACACAAAGTTTATGGGAACATCAATAGGGTGCTGGTGATAATTTAAGTGGCACTGAAGTATGACTAACTTGCTTTTGGTTAACACCATATATCCTGGCCATTCAACAATTAATCACAGTTAATAACTTGAATTTATCACAACCATATCAACTGAAGTCTTGACTGCAGAATTGAAAAACATACGAAGGCAAAACAGCTATAACATCAGACAATCAAAGGATTCACTGACTGGAATTATCACAATTATTTAATATGTGTCATAGATGTGTATACTAAAGGTTAGTCTTATCACCCATTTGCTTCTAGGTTTTACAGAAGCTTCTGGTTGGCTACTGTGACAAGCATAGTTCTGGACAGGATTGTTTGAGGGCGCAACTCAGGCTTACTTGAGCTAACAGTTACCTGGACATCATGCAGAGTTTGAAACTTTAATCAGAGAGGAAAAGTGTAACTTATCACTGTTTTTTAACCTTTCCAAACCAATAAAGCTGCTTAACACATTACATTAATAAAATTCTCAAGTATTTTATATTTAACCTCAAGCTGCCTGCTCAGTTACGTGAAACCAAAACACCCCTTTTATGCAATTTGTCAAATGGAGCTTAAACAATGTTCAGAACAATAATATAGTTTGCATACATTGACCCAATATTCTCTCTTACTCTAAAAATAATTAAAGTGGCTATAACATCAGGCCTTCTCTTCTTATACAGTCAAACCTTGCATAAAGAGCACCTCACTTAAAGAGTAACTCGCTTAAAGAGCAGAATTTTCTCTGAATGTTCGCTTCTCTCAACAAATAAAACCAACCAAAAACTGGTTTAACAACTAAATCAACTATTTGTGAGTTTTGTGAGCCGCCCTGAGTCGGTTGCACCGAGTAGGGCGGCATATAAATTGAATAAATAAATAAATAATAATAATAATAATAATAATAAATCGGGGTTTGCAATCCCCCCACCCAATTGGTCACTTTCAATGGTGTTTCGCTTAAAGAGCAAAGTCGCTTAAAGAGCAATCCTGTGGAACACATATGCTCTTTAAGCAAGGTACAACTGTACATGCATATTCCTTTCATATGCACATGTTGCAATCCAAGAAACTGAAGCATAAGGGACAACATAGCAGCAACTATGTCTACACAAACCATGCACTGTCATCCTTTCCTTTAAGCAAAACAAAGGAAATTAGCCATGTGATCCATTTTTTAATCGTAAAAAATTGCAAAGAATGCATGAGGGAGGCAATACCACCTCTGCCTTAATCTACAGTAATCAACTCTACAGTGCCCCACCTTTGAAGACAGTTTGAAATAACCAGCCCAACTTTAAAACTCTTGCAGTTCAAACTTCAGCACAAGTCAGCTACCTCTTTTATCCTAAACCCATGCAAAGTACTATTTAATACACACTTGGTCGTAGCTCCTGGAAGGAATACTCCCTCTCATAAATCCTGCATGCACTGAGATCATGTTGAAAGGCTGTTCCAGTGCCTCTGACTATCCAAAGCATGACTGACTACTATATAATCCAGACTACATCTGATAATGACCCCACCCTGCTTCCTTGATATTGATACTTTTCATCTGAGAGTCTTCTAAAATGATTTAATCTTTACATTAAAATCTAGTTTTTAAACCTTGGTGTTTTTAAAACACCAGTACAGTATTTAAAAACATTGTTTTTGGTCTGAAAAAATGATCTATTGATCTCTCATGTTTTAATCTTAAATTGTGAACTAAATTAAGAGTACTGAAACTCCACTAACAGAAAGTCATCAGTCCATGATGGCAATTTGACAACAATTATAAGGACATAGTCTGAGCTTTATCATCTGCATAATACATTTCACCAAAGAAAAGAAAAACGTATGTGAGTGAAGAATCTATATTTACTGTATATGCTGGCGTATAAGACTACTCCCCCCCCCCCTGAAAAACATGCCTCCAAGTTGGGGGGGGGGGTCCATCTTATACGCTGGGTGCACTTCAGTTGGGATAGACATAGCTGCCCATAGTGGCCTCCCGATGCTCGTCCGGTGCCCATAGTGGCCTCCAGATGCCCGCCTGGTGCCCATAGTGGCCTCCCGATGCCCGCCTGGTGCCCATAGTGGCCTCCCGATGCCCACCCACCTCATTCTACATACCATCCAGTATCGCACGGTATCCAGCGTGGCTGCGGCGAGCATCAGCAGTGAGACAGGAGTGCCAGCCTTTTTGGTGTGACTGGCCCGTTCTGCTTGGCGGGAAGCAGCGGTGCTCCGCCCCGCCCCTTATCTACACAGAGCTCGCACATGCGCACTTGCGCACTAGTGCCAGCCACAGGGAGATGCTGAAATCAAATCTGATGTTCTTTTATGTTTTATTTGGTGTGTGGAAGGTGTGCAGAAGAGGAGGTAGGCTTATACGGTGAGTATATAACAAACTATATTTTGAGTGGAAGTGTTGGGGGGTCGTCTTATACGCCCAGTCGTCTTATACGCCGGCATATACGGTAATATGGATGTACCCAGATGGATATGAGTTACAGTTGAGTAGTAGTACCCACACTGAAAGCCCATAAATTAAAAAATGAAAAAATGAAACAAATACAGTAAAAGCTCTGATAACACTAAAACTTGGTTCCACAAGTCTTGGTGTTATCTGATGCATGTTAAAATCCTATGGGATGGATCGGATAACGTTAAAGCTCCATAGAGATACATTGTAGCTGCACAGGCTTAAGCGGTTGTTATCCAATCCATCCCATAGGACCTTAACATTATTCGATCCAATTTTCCACCCCAGATTACTTAACGTTATGCGATTTTAGCGTTATCCGAGGTAAACGTTATCCAAGGTATTACTGTATATACACTGACCAGTCTACTTGACATTAGTATTTTGATTCGCAAGTCTCTTAATGTTTGTGATCTGTCAGTACATAGATTTCTAAAAAGCAAGGCATATATACAAACTAGGAAACGTTATCTTGAGCTGCTCAGTATACCCTACATTTTGTGAATAGATTTAGCATACATTTTGAAAAAAATATATTTAAGTTTTAAGTATTTTCATTCCATGCATCTATAAACATGACTCTTCGCCTAAATAAGTACAATTACATCCCATGATGCAACTCCTTTTATTTCAAGGGAAATAACCATAAATTTTTAACCCAGTAAAACTAAGTATGCACATAAAATGTACAGTTCCAAACATTCTGAAAACATGTTTCAGTGTGTACATAAATCAATGGAGAAAAAGCAATTTCAATATACAGTATACTCCTGAGCTTACAGGAGTTTTTAACAACACATAAATTCTAAAACTGTAATTGTTATTTAAGAGTTGGAGCCACTGATGCATATATGTTGTTTCATGCTTTCTGCTAGGATCAATGAATTAAAATACTGAACTGAATCCAAAGTTTCTGAGCATGCATGAAATTTAATATAATAATTAGCTGCTATAAAAATCATAAACCTCTGTGCAAACCTTCATAAATGGAACCATCAGGTATCTTTTCAATTAATAACATGGAGTGAACTCATACAGTGGGGAAGACCTCCCAAGATGGGTGGGGTACAAGTGGAATAAATAAATAAATGTTTTTTTAAGGGAACAACTATAAAGTGAAAATGTCCCTGCTTCTAAAAACTGCACAAGGAAATACTTCTCAGAAATCTTTATGTGGCTTTGAATTTAAATGCAAAGTCATATTTTAAGCATAAAACAATTCTTATTATTAGAAACAGGCATATACAAGACAACAAATATGGAAAATTGATTAATAGGGGGAAAAAATTCAGAAAAATCTGACCTTTGATTTAAAAAGCAGCAGATTACAGACAATTATTATAGCAAACTCACAAGTTTGGACAACATGGATAAAACAATTCCATAAAATACCAGAAAATATATCAGAATGCAAACTAATCTTGCATCTCTGAGGTACCAATTGAATGTAGATTCCTTTTAATATGATAGTTAATTTATTTGTGTTAGTTCCAAAAAGAAAACAAAAGCAAATGTTTACCTGTGTCCAAACGCTTTACAGGGGAATCATCATCCACCTCAGAATCTCCACATGCACTTCTTGATCTTTTCCTGGGCTGCAGTAGTGTCTCCAACCTTGGAAGGACTACAGACAAAAAGGTTTTGGTCCCTAGCTGTGGAGAAGTTGGCTGGATTTCAGTGTTCTTTGCAGACTTTGGGGGGCTTACACTTTTCGATTTGCAGAAGAGAATTGATGTACGTCTGTTTACATCAGTTGATGACTCAGCTACAGCAGAAACGGTCGAATCACTGAGATTACTGTCAAGTAAATGTTCTGAAGTGTGTCCGTTTATTTCTTTCTGAATGGAAGTACTATACAATTCATTGTCAAATTTTACTCTTTTGTAAAGTTTATTCTGCTCTGGATTGAGTTCTACTGGTTTGAGGGTTGGTGGCTCTGAATTAGTCTCCGAGTTTGAAGGAAGAGGAAATGCATCTGATGGTTCAAGTTTAGGGGGAGATTTATCTCCTGAAAAAATTAATAAAGTTGGGTTTTTCAAAACTGATATTTATAAGAGCTACTACATAAAACTTAGTATCAAATATGTAGCCCACAGTAAATTTTACTGTTTGATACAAAGTATAACACCTCACATACATAAACTTGAAGCTAACTACCCTAGTTAATAACTGGATTTATATGGGAATATGGCAAAAATGGAAAACACTGACCCTAAACTTCAAAATGTTTATTCAATAAGAGCAAGTCCCAACCATAGGAATTGCTTGTAGTCTGGTTTGTAATTTAAGAGTTCTAATTTGTGATGAGAGCTAAGCCACTAAAATAATGTATGTAACAGGCCATAGTCTTTTACGACTTACCAGTAAATGCTTTAAGGGAGTAGTTATAGTTGTATTAACTTTTACAGTTAGCTTTTTGCAACCTGAACTACAAGAATAGGGATTACTAGAAGTCTTCTAAATTAATATATTATCAAGAGCTGCAAACAACTTTAGAGTGACAACTACACATTCCAATTAGGTAAAACACTTCAATTTTAATGGAAAATGTTGGCAAAAAATGAGTATTTTGGGATAAATCTATTAACCTGGCTTTCCCTACTATTTATTTGAATGGGATTTTAGACATTATAACTGCAATTATTCATTAATCTGAAAAGCCCTCTGTTTGGTAACTTTCATTGCTCAACAATCCATGAAAAACATCTAGATAAGGACACAAAGAGAACTATTTTTATGAAATTATTTTGTCAGTATCTTAAATCTGAATGGTCTTCCTATAGCTGTCACTTCTTTTTTCTCCACTTTATAAAACAAAATAGTGAGCAGTTCTGTTGTTTCATAAACTATTCTAACTATAATAATGCCAGCTTTTAAGGTCATTTAAATTTTTGGCTGAAAAGGTGTTATTTTAGAACATATAAGGTATTAATATAGATCCTTAAAAATCAATCTGATTTTCTTAGAACCTTTATTTAGAAAGAGGTACCTTGTATAAATGGGATCAATGGCACAGACGCTTACCAATAGACCAAGAACCACTTATATTTTAATAAAATCACAGAAGGCAAGATGCACAGCTATGAGTGAGAGAACTGCACAGCTATAAAAAAACGAACCTTATCTCAATGAAGTGTGTCCTTGGTGATATAGCAGTAGTTCTTTTGAACATGACAGCAAGTGTAAAAGACAGCCATCCCACAAAAATGTGAGCAACTCTGCCGCAAAAAGGACAGGTTGTTTACCTGTAATGGTGATTCTTCGAGTGGTCACCTGTGAAGTCACACAAATGGGTTAATCAATGCAGACCATTCTGAACATTCCAGAGCTCTGAGGGGAGCCATGGCTTCTCCTACCTCTCTTCATGCGCTTCACAGCAAACCAGGTCAGTTCTAGTGTCCAAACTATAGTGTTAAGTGTTTGTCTTGATGTGGGGTACTGGGTTTTGAAGCTTGTGGGGCCTGTTCTTCTGATCTAGGCCCCGGTAGGGAAGCCTAAATTATTCCCACTCTGGGTTTAGACTTACAAATAGACGGTAAAGATCTAAACACCTATGGATAAAAGTATCCATGGCCTGAAGTGACTTCTGCCAGAGATGTAACTTTAATCGTGGTTCATGGTTTCTTAAGGCTACTCTAGTTAAGCTTTTACAAACAGAAAAGGTTTGGGTCTGATGGCTTTCACCCAAGCAGTAAAGGGAGGCACTTAGAATGGTTGTCCTTAAGAGGGATCTTATTACTGCAGAGTCCTTATACCTCTTAAAGGATGCTGAAGAGGCCATAAAATGCTAATGAACAAAATAGGAAGGAAGGAGAGAAAGAAGAGCTATATACAAAAACAGTGAACATATTCACTTGGATATCAATGAGAGGCACTCTGAGATGATGAAGAGGTCTAAATGCTACGGTGGTAGAAAAATAACTGGCTGGGTGGGAAGCAGAAGAAGAGGAGGTAGGAGGAGCTTGGGGCTACCTCAAAACTCTGGAATGTTCCACATGTTCTGCACATGCACAGCGATTAACCCAGTGTTTCCCAACCTTTGGTTTTTGGACTTCAATTCCCAGAAGCCTAAGTCAGTACATTGGCTGATGTACTTTGGAGAATTTGTATTTTATTGGGTGATTTATTATGTGATTTTATTATGTATTTTTAATGTGTTGTTGTTAGCTGCCCAGAACGGGGGTTACCATAGATGGGCGGAATGTACTGTAAATGGAAGTTTAATAATAATAATAATAATAATAATAATAATAATAATAATAATAATAATAATAATAATAATAATAATAATAATAATAATAATAACAATAACAACAACAACAACAACAACAACAACAAACAATAACGACAACGACAACGACCACCACCACCACCACCAAAGGTTGGGAAACACAGTATTAACCCATCTGTGTGATTTCAGAGGAAGCACTAAGAATTGCAACTGAATAACATTTAAAAGCAGGCAGTGTAGCCTTGAGTTGCTTCACTCTTTATTTTAATCTCTTCACATTCTTCCTGTTGTTTCCATGCATCTACAAATATTCCAGGTTCAACTATGGCTTCTGAAATTACTTCTGCTAGATATTATTTGGTGTACACACATTTGTAAATGAAGCTCAACCTTCTGTTGGGTTAAGAATTTCCTTAGCTTTTTTCATATAACTTATTGTGATGTTGTAACATTATGAGTTGTTATGCTGCTCACAATGATATTATCCCATGAATGTTTCTATTCCCACTAATTTATGCATTACACATTTAAAGATGTGATGGCTAAGAAAGAAAAAAAGTGGGAAAAACCTTTCCAAATATCCTTCTGCTCATTTCTATAAGGAAATATTTGAATTTTAGAAACTATCAAAATAAATTCATATGAAATAGTCTCTCTTTTATCCCGGGTTAAATGCATCTGCTCATTTAACATGCACAATATGAAGACTGTTATGCAAAACCACTGTAAGCTTAAAATATAATTCTTGCATACCCGGTTCCTAGAGGGATAGCCATTTTAGGGGATGAACTTAAAGGGCTTTGTTGCTTGTTATCTGGTGCTTATCTTCTGTTGGTGACATTTGATACACTTTGGGTATACAGTACTAGAAAGAATCATGTTGCATCTGCTGTCCTGCAGCTTCCCTTGAGATGAAGCTTTATATATTTCCTTTTATACAACTCTGACTCAATTAACCTGCTAAAGACTCTGCACTATTTAACAATTCCATGTTTTCAGTTTTGTTGTCAAGTTAAACCTGAAGTCCAAATATGCTATTAATCCTTGCTACTGTATCTTCCACTGTAAAGTCTTCAATTTTTTCTCTATATAATTTATGGTTCCTACTGCTCAGATAATAAGTACACATGTGATTTGGGTATATAAATATGTTGCAGTTTGCTTCCATATTATTATTATTAATTACACATTTTCAAGCACCAAAATTAACGTAAGTTTTATTAGAAAGTTGTACATAAAAACAATTAACCCCCCTGCCCGGATCTCCAATACAAGTGGAGACATGGCTTTTAAGATTTCTAGAATTAGGTATTAGCAATAGCAACTAGTACATTTCTATGCTGCCCCACACCACTTAGTTCACAGGCATCTTGCCCCAATAAGCTGGGTACTCATTTTTACTGACTTTGCAAGAATAGAAGGCTGAGTCAACCTTGAGCCCAATGGCATCAAACCCAGATTCTGAGCACAATTTTACCTACTGCAGTTTAACCACTACACCACAGGGACTCTATTTTTTGGAATTAGGGTGTGCTTTCATGTTTTTGACCAAAATTCTCAGAAATTTCCAAGAACTGTAGCCCATAATCCCAAATCAGCACACCTGCCAGTTTTGCCCCTCTAGTAAAGGTTGTTTTTTTTAATCTGTTGTGTTTTGGATTGGTGACTCAGAAGAAGAATGTCCTTCAAAGTTTGAAGACTCGGGTGACAAATGTTACAGAAAAACTGCAGATGAGGGGGATAGAAAGATGATGATGGATGAGGAGAATGAGTTGGCCTCAGAATGGAAGGCAGAGAATGGTGACCCGCCTTCTTAGACTTCTACTTTCTCTCTCCCTTCTTCTTCCTCATTGCAGCTATCTCTGATCCCTCTCCCTCTACGATGACCATCCTGGGTGCCAAAGTTTTGGCAGGAAGCTGAGAGGCCTGAGAGGTCACGGCCGGAGAAAGCGCCATCTCCATCAGATAAGCCTTGAGACGATTACTTCTATTTTGAACCGCAAGGCGAGTGAATTTCTTGCAGTTAACACATGTCTGGGTTTGATGGGATTCTCCAAGACACAGCAAACAATTACTGTGGCCATGTGATGAGGGCACCTTCTTGTTGTAGATAGTGCAATGCTTAAAGGCAGCTGATACCATCAGAAATTTACAGTACCTCACAGTAAAGGAGAAACAGCCCAAATGCCCACCGCGAAGCAAGCAAATGGCTGGGGTGCCAGTCCTTCCTGAAGAAAAGACCGACAAGCAAGAAAAATTGTAGATAGACACCGCCTGACCGGCAAGAGACGAGCAACTGAGAAAAAAAATAGGCTGTTCCCAAAGGGAAATGGCCGCTTCCCCTGCAAGGAAGAAGCAACTCTGAGGTAAAAATTGAAGAAAATGCCAGGAACTGCTCCCCCGTGAGGAGGTACAGCTCCAAGGTAAGTGATCCTGCCCAAAGGACAAGACCACCAAGTGAAAAATTGAGAATAAAGTAAGTCTTTTCCGAAGAATCGACAGAAAAACTAAAGTGGAATTTTTATCACAGCTGCCCCTGGTCTGATTTGTGGCAGGGGTGGAGAGACTGTCTGAATTTGGTATTGTAATTGACTATACACTAGTACCCCGGACAACGTTATGAAATGGTTCCACAAGTCATGACGTTGTCCAGTTTTTCGCATTGTCCGATCAATGCTAAAAAAAACCTGAGAAGAGGCGCTCGCACGCGCGCGAAAAGGCATGCCAACGGGAGCCTCTTCTACCAAACGGGTATAGCAACGGGGATCGCACGTCAAGGCAAGGGATCAAAGCGGGGGGTGCCACCCCCCACTTTGATCCCTTACCTTAACGTGTGATCCCCGTTTCGCGCGCCTGGGCAAGGGTCGGCTTTTCCGAATTCCCCCCTCCCCCGGGGGAGGGGGGAATTCGGAAAAGCCGACCCTTGCCCAGGCGCGCGAAACGGGGATCGCACGTCAAGGCAATGGATCAAAGTGGGGGGTGGCTCCCCCCGCTTTGATCCATTGCCTTGAAGTGCGATCCCCGTTTAGGCGCTTTGTGATGGGAGTAAAGCGCCTAAACAAGGGTCGGCATTTCCGAATTTCCCCCTCCCTGAATTCGGAAAAGCCGACCCTTGTTTAGGCGAGCGAAACAGGGATCGCACGTCAAGGCAATTGCTTTTACATGCAATCCTCGTTGCTATAACGCTCCCGAGAAAGAGGCGGCTTGGTCGAAATCCTCACCCCTGCAAAGGGGGAGGGAATTTTGGCCAAGCCGCCTCTTTCTCAAGGCGGGGAGACCCCGCGGAGAGGCGCCTCTCCTCTCCCGATGTTCCAAAAGGGTAAAGATCTTTATCCTTTGGGAACATCGGGTGGCTTGCAGGCACGCGCGCGTTGGTGGGGGTTAGCGCAGGGTACGGAGGTCCCCCCCGTATCCTGCGCTAACTGCCACCAATGCGCGCCCGAAGTTTTGAAAGGGTAAGGATCCTTATCCTTTGGGAGCATCGGGTGGCTTGCAGGCGTGTGCGCATTGGTGGGGGTTAGCGCAGGGTATGGAGGGCCCCCCGTATCCTGCGCTAACCCCCACCGACGCACAACGCGCCCTCGAAGTTTCGAAAGGGTAAGGATCCTTATCCTTTGGGAACATCAGGTGGCTTGCAGGCGCGTGCGCATTGGTGGGGGTTAGCGCAGGGTATGGAGGGCCCCCCGTATCCTGCGCTAACCCCCACCGACACACGCCACACCCTCGAAGTTTTGAAAGGGTAAGGATCCTTATCCTTTGGGAACATCGGGTGGCTTGCAGGCGCGCGCGCGTTGGTGGGGGTTAGCGCAGGGTACAAAGGTCCCCCCTGTATCCTGCGCTAACCACCCCGACGCGCGCCCAAAGTTTCAAAAGGGTAAGGATCCTTATCCTTTGGGAACATCGGGTGGCTTGCAGGCGCGCGCGCATTGGTGGGGGTTAGCGCAGGGTACAGAGGTCCCACTGTATCCTGCGCTAACCCCCACCGATGCGCACCATGCGCCCGAAGTTTCAAAAGAGTAAGGATTCCCGTACCCTTTCCAAACATCGTGGGGGCGGGCGCTGGGGGGGTTGGATTGGGTAGATGTTCTACCCAATCCAACTCCCCCCCCCACGCATACGCTTGTTCCGAATAACGTTAAAATTGCGTTATTCGATACAAGATTTTTCTGAAAATCTTGTCACGCTATGCGGTTTTTGCGCTATACGGTACTTGTGTTACCCAGGGTATTACTGTATTGTATAATTTTCCTGCCAGTTTGACTATAATATTTTTTATTTATTCTATTGTATTTTTATGTAAGATTTATTAACTACATTGACCGTTAATTTTATATTTATTCATGTTGTTATATGCTGTTTCCAATTGTATTTTGTATATTGTATGATGTTATGCTGTTACTTTTTGTTCATAGTGTATTTTGGTTATTGTATATCATTGATTTGCTGTTTATATTGTATCCATTGTGTTTTATTTTTATGATTTGTAAGCCGCCTAGAGTCGGGTTTTCCTGAGTAGGGCGGGATATAATAATAATAATAATAATAATAATAATAATAATAATAATAATAATAATAATAATAATAATAATAATAATAATAATAATAATAATAATAATAATAATAATAAACAAAAGAGAGCTCTAAGGGTCTCCTGCTGCTGCGGTGGAAAGAAGAGAACTGAAGAAAGAACGTGAAATGGCACCAGAGGGTGGGCAGTAAGGTGGACGGCCCTAACATTCACACTTTTATCCAAGCAGCTTGAAAGCTCCGGTAACGGCTCTGCGCAGACACAGAACCCAAAGGAGAACCTTATTTACAAATAGAAAGAGAGAGAGAGAGAGATGTGAAGGCAAAGGAAGCCAATGGGGTAGCTAAAAAACCCCTAAGGCCTCCCCTAGGAGAACAAATCCTACAGGTGTGCTGATTTCGTTTTGTGGGCTGCAATTCCCAAAAATCTGCCAATAAAACATGAAAAACCACACACTCACTTGAAATTTTGAAGGAGAAGATAACAACATGCTTAGTTTGGTTATGTAGGAAACAAAATTAAATTCAGACTTAAAACTTTCACTTAGAATCAACAGTAGTCTAGAGAAATACAGGAATTTAAACAATTAATACTAAATAAACTCTCCCTTCCCCCCCAAAAATGGTTGTGGCAGTCACTATAAATTTATAAACATTGGCTTCAATTAGCACATCTCTTACCTTCTTCTTCACCTTCTTGTTCTAACACTGCATTCTCTTCTTCAAAGCTTCCAATACCTGACTCAATGTGGGGGGGCTGATGTTGCTGTTGACTCAACCTGATGCGAATAATGTTAATTTCCTTCTTTAGTAGTTTTGCTCGTTTGCTCCTAGACCCACTGGATTTCATTGCACAGGTGAGATCAAGTTTTTCTAGCAATTCACGCAGTTGCTCTTCCAAAGACATGTGTATTCTGTTAGCTGGATTCAGTAACCTATCCACTGAAGTTAAAACATAAAAGTTGAGCAATATTTTCCCCACAGAATTCAAAAGACAGCTTAAACAGTGTGACTCAATTGCAGCAGTAATACTCAATAAACTAAAAGCAGGGGCTTGCAACCTACGGCCCACAGGCCAGACCCAGCCTGCAGTGGCATATCATCTGGCCCATGGCAGTGACCAGTGGAAACACTTACGAAAGCTATAAAAGGACCTGCACAAACATGCCTGCGCAAACGCGCTCACACCCACACCTGCCATGGTTTACAGAAGTGAACAATGGGGGAACATCATACATGGCCTGCTCAGCTGTCTGAGGGCGTGGTGGTCTGGCCCTTGCTATGAAACGGTTGAGACCCCCTGAACTAAAGGCTTCTATGTTGTTTGCAAAATTAATCAGTTCAAAAATGTCTACGCAGCTAGAATTAAATGATGTTTTACACTAGACTAGATGAACAGGAGAGAGCCAGGAAGTATTAATCTGAAGCATTTAAAAACACAAAACCTCTTCTATGTTCTTGCTGTCATATTTTCATAGCATGGGAGCAAACCAATTAAATGGTAATGCGTACATCTCTGGCAAAGCCTTGCTTTTTTGTGTTGAAGTTCCCAGATTCAACCTGCTGCAGCATCTCCAGTTCAAAAGGACATGAGCAGGAGTAGTAGGAAAAACCACTGCTTGAAACCTTGAAGAATGACTGAGAGTCTGCACAGCTCAAAAGGGCAATGATCAAATTCAATATGGTTGCTTTATACATTCAACACTAAAAATGGTCAGGTACCTCTACAAAAGGTAGCCCCTTTTGGCCGGAGGGGAGGGAAGGAGAACAACAACAGCAGCGGAGGTTCGGGTGGACAAGAGGAGCGGGCCGCCGACCCTGCACCCCTTCGGCCATAGCCCCTTTTGGACGGAAGGGAGGGAAGGAGAACAACAACAGCAGCGGAGGTTCGGGCGGACAAGAGGAGCGCGCCGCTGACACAAACCTCAACGCCACCACAGCAGCGAGGAGAACCTCTGCGGGCAGCTAGCAGGGTGAGGGAGACCGAACGGCTGAGGAGGGACCTCGCAACCGACACAGGCGCTGCCGACACAAGACCACCAGCAGGCACTGGGCAGCTGAAACTGTCTGCATGCATATGATAAGTAATTCATCTACACTAATGTAGAAGACTTTAGATACTTTGGTAGAGACTTATAGCGAACTTACATTAGTGACTTGATATAGTGGACTTCATAACAAGGATACTTAGAAACTCTTGACTTATAACTACATATAACCAACACTAATTAGCTTACTTTTCAGTCTGATACTGCTTAAACTGTTATAATGTGCATGATAAGACCTTGTTTTAAACTGTGATAACATGTATGATGAGAGGATACTGACGTAGAAACCGGCAAACCAACATCAGGAATTTTGCCAAGAGAACCCTATGGACCAAAACAAAAGGCAAAACAAATGGGACAATTTAGATGAAACAGGATGATTAGCACAGCAGATCAAAAGAAGGGGAGGGACAGGAAAGGGGGAGGAGAAATACAGTGTTGCAAGGAACAATACTGTATAGGAACATGGAATGTGAGATCTATGAACCAGGGAGAACTGGAAGTGGTAAAAAAGGAAATGGAAAAAATAAGCATTGACATCTTGGGAATCAGCGAGTTAAAATGGACGGGGATGGGTGAATTCAACTCTGGAAACCATCATATCTACTACTGTGGTCAAGAAAACCTCAGAAAAGACGGAGTAGCCATAATTGTCAATAAAAGGGTGAGAAAAACAGTAATGGGATATAATCTCAAAAAGGATAGAATGATGTCAGTCAGAATACAGGGCAAACCATTCAATATCACTGTAATCCAAATATACGCACCAACCTCTAGTGCAGTTGAAGCCACAATTGACCAGTTCTATGAGGACCTAGAACACCGCATAGAACAGACACCAAGAAATGATGTACAGATTATCATAGGAGACTGGAATGCCAAAGTAGGAAATCAAAAAGTAAATGGAATAACAGGCAAGTTTGGTCTTGGAACACAGAATGAAGCAGGGCAAAGACTGATAAGAGTTCTGCCAAGATAATGCACTGGTCATAGCAAACACTCTCTTCCAGCAACACAAGAGGAGACTTTACACATGGACATCACCAGATGGCCAACATCGAAACCAGATTGATTATATACACTGCAGTCAAAGATGGAGAACCTCCATACAGTCAGCAAAAACAAGACCAGGAGCAGATTGTGGCTCAGATCACAACCTACTGATTGCAAAATTCAGGCTTAGACTAAAGAAAATAGGGAAAACAATTAGCCCAGACAAATATGACCTAGATAACATTCCTTGGGAATACACAGTGGAGGCGTGGAACAGATTTAATGGCTTGGACCAGATAGACAGAGTGCCAGAAGAATTATGGACAGAAATGCGGGACATCATGCAAGAGGCAGCAAGGAAAACCATACCAAAACAAAAGAAGCGTAAGAAAGCTAAGTGGTTGTCCGATGAGGCTCTTAAAATAGCAGAGGAAAGAAGGAATGAAAAATGCCAAGGAGAAAGGAAAAAATACAGTCACTTGAATACAGAATTTCAAAGAAAAGCAAGGAGAGATAAGGAAACCTACCTGAAGGAACAGTGCAAAGAAATAGAGGAAAACAATATCAGGGGTAGGACTAGAGAGCTTTTCAAAAAAAATTGGAGAACTCAAGGGAACATTTAAAGCAAAAATAACCATGTTAAAGGACAAAGATGTCAAGGAGTTAGCAGATGCAGAAGAGATTAAGAAAAGATGGAAAGAGTACACAGAGGAACTCTACAAAAAGGACCTCAACACCCCTGATAATCACAATGATGAGAACATTGAACATTAGCCAGACATCCTAGAGAGTGAAGTCAGAAAGGCCCTAAAAAGCACTGCAAACAACAAAGCCAGTGGAGTTGATGGTATCCAAGTTGAACTTTTCAAAGCCGTAAAAGATGATGGAATCAAATTACTACATTCATATGGCAGCAGATTTGGAAAACACAACAATGGCCACAGGATTGGAAAAGATCAGTATACGTTCCACTCCCCAAAAAGGGTAATGCCAAAGAATGTTCAAATTATCGAACAATTGCGCTCATCCCTCACACTAGCAAGGTGATGCTCAAGATAATACAGGATAGACTGCAACAGTATGTGGAGAGAGAATTACCAGAAGTGCAGGCGGGTTTCAGAAGAGGCAGGGGGACTAGAGACCACATCGCCAACATAAGATGGATCATGGAAAAAACAAAGGAATATCAGAAACAAGTCTACTTCTGTTTCATTGATTACACTAAGGCTTTTGACTGTGTCGACCACAACAAAATGTGGCAAGTAATTAAAGAGATGGGAATACCGGAATACCTTATAGGCCTCATGAGAAATCTGTACATGAATCAAGAGGCAACAGTTAGGACAGAAAATGGAATGACTGAGTGGTTTGGAATAGGAAAAGGAGTAAGACAAGGCTGCATTTTGTCACCCTGCTTATTCAACTTATACACAGAACACATAATGCGCAATGCAGGGATGGAGGAATCACAATTTGGGATCAAAATTGCTGGGAGAAACATCAACAATTTGAGATATGCAGATGATACCACCCTAATGGCAGAAAGTGAGGAGGACCTAAAGAAGCTCCTGATTAGGTTGAAAGAAGAAAGTGCAAAAGCTGGCTTGAGACTCAATATCAAGAAAACCAAGATAATGGCAACAGGCCCTATCAGTCCCTGGAAAATAGATGGGGAAGAAGTAGAGGCAGTGACAGATTTTACTTTCCTGGGATCAAAGCTCACTGCAGATGGTGATTGCAGCCATGAAATAAAAAGGCGACTGATTCTTGGGAGGCAAGCGATGAGAAACCTGGGGAGCATAGTGAAAGGTAGAGACATCAAATTACAAACAAAGATTCGTCTAGTCAAAGCAATGGTATTCCCGGTGGCAATGTATGGTTGTGAGAGCTGGAATTGACGCCTTTGAGATGTGGTGTTGGAGGAGAGTTTTGAGAATCCCCTGGACAGCGAGAACAAATAGGTCAATCTTAGAAGAAATCAAACCTGACTGCTCCTTAGAAGGTCAAATAATAAAGATGAAGCTAAGGTACTTCGGACATCAAATGAGAAGAGAGGATTCACTTGAGAAAGCCTTGATGCTTGGAAGGGTCGAGGGCAAAAGAAGAAGGGGGCGGCCTAAAATGAGATGGCTGGATGGTATTGTGGAGACAATGGGTGCAGAACTGAGCGAGTTGAGGGGGATGGTGGAGGACAGGAGTGCCTGGCGGACAGTGGTCCATAGGGTCGCAGAGGGTCAGAATCGACTGTGCGACTGAACAACAAAGCTCTACAAATGCAATGCAAAGAGCTGCTGATAGCCCTCTTTCACTGTCCACCAGTCAATTTCACAAGCAACGCACACACAAACACCCCCCCCCCCAAATACATCATTGTTAAAATGTGATAACGTGCAGGGAAATGCCTGTAGTTTTTAGATAATAAAATATGGTCCAAAGATGATGAGATTTTTTTCCAGCTTTTTACTGAGCCACTGGGTTTATAAAGGTGGTAACGCCCTAACCAGGCCTGATTTTATTTTCTCAAGTATCATTCCCTGCTTTTGGACTGATTGATTCTCTGTTGTCTTGCTTCTCTAATTTTTGGACTGATTTTCAAGGATTTTGTAGAGCTACATTTGTACTACCTACTACCAAGAAACATGAATGAGGATCCAAAAATAAATAACCTGAAAGAGACTTTACTGGGGCTGGCACGTTAAAAACATGAAGAAAAAAGATAATAAGATATCTGAAAGGAAAAAAAACTGGAAATAAATAAGATCACACACATCCCTAAATTTCAATTACTGTACTTCCCTAAACATGTATTTTTACTATTTCTGTTTCAAAGTTGACATCAAATTCTCTTCTTTTGATCACAGACCAGCATTATTGTTACAATACACTTTACCACAGTCACTTTAATAAAGGGGTGGAATTTAATATGAATGGAAAAATGAAAAGTTGTGGCAAAAGGAAGTTATATACACAACAATTTCAAAATCACATTACAAAATGCAGAATGGGACACTGACTACAACCCATTGAAGACATCTATAGAATTAGATGGAGAAAATCTCTCTGGAATTTAATATTTTGAGTAATTAACCTTTGCTCTTTTCTAATACTTGATTTATTTTTACTGCACAAGAAGGGTAACACTGAAGGAGACTCCTTAAAGATTGTGGTATTTTTTAAAACCACAATTAGGCGTACCCCAGGCAAAGGCAACCTTGTGCTGACTAATCTTTCACACACTAGATCAGGTGAAAGGAACTATGGAATGAATTGATCAAAAGGTGGCTTCATTTTGGCCGCTTCACATCTGGCCTAGACATGGAAGAATGGGCAAAATCCTGCTGCTCCACTACTTGTGTGAAACTTAACGTTGCACCCACGGTAGCTACAACAGCATCAAGATGGAAATACTGTACTATCTACAAAATACTTCGATCAGTGAACTGAGCAACTGGTTATGGCAAGGAAGAACAACAATTTCACAATTCCATTGCCTGTCACACCATATGGAACACTTATGTAAAGAAGATTTTGCACAATATATGCCTGCCTGTCTAATATTTTGAAAAGCATGTCTCAATATTCACTGTGGAGTCTTTGTTCAAAAAGGGCAGCCGTTGCCAACAGAGGCTCCTGGAGCCGGCCCGGCTTGCTGATGAGGAGCAGGAACACCTGGCGGCAGGGCGGAAGCTTTAAAACTCAGACAGTTTCGTCGCCCTCGCCACCGCTGCCAACAGAGACTCCTGGAGCCGGCCCAAACAGATAGATATTGTCAAATCGATTACTGTGTAATTTTTGTATTGGGTAGTGATTGTATTGTGATTATATTGTTTATTGTCTATTCTGTACTGAGTATTGTTTATGGATGGTATTCTGATTATATTATGTTTATATTTATTTTATTGTACTATATTTTATGATACTGTGATATTGTTTTATTGAACTGTTACATTGTATTTTATTGTATGTTGTGAGTCGCCCTGAGTTGGTTTTCACCAAGTAGGGCGGCATATAAATCGAAATGAATGAATGAATGACAAGTCCTTACCATCTTCCCAAGTAAAAGGTGGAGGAGGTTCAAGTTTAGGCCGTTCAGGTAAGTGCATTCCAGTTTCATTATTATACCCAATTGCCTCAGCATCTCTTCTTGCTTGTCTCAGGACAATGCCTCCTTGATCTCTTAACCGTACAGCAGCTCTGTAGAATATTGTATCTTTTGCATTGTATTTCATACAGTTATCTATAATAAGGTTGAAATCCTCTTCAAACTCATTCAGATTATTGTAACCTTGACTATCTAACCGTTTTCTAATTGTAGAAAAATCCATGGGATGTTTAATGTGATCCAAATAGTCAGGAACCTGTAATACAATTTTAAAGAGAGAGAGAGAGAGAGAACTTTGATCAATACATTAAAACCCCTTTCTGCTGCAGATGAGAGTAGACTATACTATAATATTCATAGAAAGTAAATTGCTTGATTTCACATATAAAACGATTGGTTGAATTAAAACACATACATCTGTTACACTGACAACTTGGAGCTTTCTCTTCTAAATTGCCTCTCCCCACTACACTTTTAAAAGGGACCTTTTTATTTCAAAGCAAACGGAGAAAGCCAAATTAGTTAAACAATTAAACCAGTGATAGAGAAACTTATTTTGGCATTTCCCTATACTAAATATGGCAAATTAGCATAATTGTCATCATTGTTAATGTTATAAGGAGGTAAAAGTGTGCTTTCGCAAATCGTGGAAAGCAACTGAGTTTAATTTCATTACTCCCTATTTTAAGTGCATATTAAACTACAAATTCATTGTCTGGCAACATGATATATATATTTTGTTAAAGATTTTCAGAGCCAATTAAAAAAACTCCATTAATAGATAGTTTATTCTATACTGAGGAATCATATTAAAAATATTAGATTTCACCTCTTTAAGATTCACTGGTTGAGCAAATATTCGAGCAGAATCCTTTTCCTGGAGCTGGTCCAGTACTGACAGCAGCAAAACATTAAATGGAGTTAGCTGAAGCTCCATGGCAACCTGTTCCACTTTGATCTAAACAACAGGACAAAAAGATCATTAATGAATAAGACTAGAGACTACTTAGCTGTTACAATGAGAATACAAACCATGGTATAATATATCACTTAACTCTATTTCTTTTTTGCATCCAACTCAGAAGCAGCATGGTTTGATAGCATCTGATGCCAATAATCAACTGGATGCGGATTAACAAAAGAAGAGCAATACAAACGAGAGCTGCTTCTGTTCTGTGACAGGGTAGATCAAGAACCAGGATTCAACCTTACTGCACATTCTCCCTAAAGCTAAGGTTCATAGCTTAGATATACCCTTAGATTTAATGCTGGGTCTGTAATCTCAAGTTTTGGTGGTAGATGAGAGCTCCTATTTTTGCTTTATAGATCTCACTGTGCCAGTGCCTCCATTACTTAGATCCCACAATAAACAGTCACATTACTATAATGTCCTTCACATGAGGCTGATTTTAGGAAGTATTCAGAGTCAGAGTCTCTAAAACAAGGGTACCCAGTCTGTGGCACCATTCCATGTGGCCAGCCGCCACTGCACCTGGAAGTGGATGTGTTTATGACAGCCATAATATGAACTTCCTAATTAGAATGTGCGCATGCGTGAACATGGTTACATCAGCCATAAATGCACCTGCGGCTGTCATAAATGCGGAAGCGGGCAGATTTACTTCCACTTCGGGAGGAGGGGTTCCTGGCCCATGGCATAAAAAGATTGTGAACCCCTGCGCTAAAATGTCCAAAATATTGCAGTTAAGCTGTTGATTAGAAGCATTGAAGCTGGGAATAGAATTTCTTTACACCAACAGCTTTATTAGCTACAAATGTGTCTCTAGACAGAATCAAGGTAACTGCACATGGAACACTGTTACCTCCCTACCAAAGTGGTACCTAGTTATCTACTTGCAATGTCTTGCTTTCGAACTGCTAGGTTGGTAGGAGCTGGGACAGAGATGGGAGGTCACTCTGTCGTGAAGCACTCAGGGTCTCAAACTGGTGCTCTGCCAACCTTCCAGTCATCCCAGTGTGTTAACCACTAAGCCACTGAGCAGTGTGCTAGACTATATTTGTGTTTCTAGGGATAAGATTGAGTTGTTTTCGGGTATACAGGCACTTATGAGAGAGGACAGTGACCACCAGCCAATTATAGTCTCATTTAAAGGCAGTTCGGATACAAGGCCTTTCACATCCCATGATAAGGGGATAGTGACTAACCTTGAGGTGAGGCAGGAAAGAAAACTAAATTGGGCTAAGGTTGATACTAAGTCTTTAAAAACCTTTTTAGATTCGGAACAGACTCAGATTTGGAAAAGCTCAATTTCTTCCCCTACATTAGGCTCAGATAAAATCCTGAGTTCTTACACTAACATATGCTTTTCCCTGAAGAACTTTCTAACACATAAACTTCCTGGGAATTATCAACAACAAACCAGATCAAACTGGTATGACTATGACTGCATATATAGCAGAAAACATTTGAGGGCTTTTATGCGTCAGGCTCTGGAACACCCTACTACAAAAAATCGTACAGAAATGCTAAAAGCCAGAGGTGAATACAAGAAATTAATAGCTTCCAAGAAATCAGCATATAAAGCCAAATTATGGTCCGAGCTGGAAGTCTGGCCTAAAGGGACAAATTTGGTTTTCTTTTGGAACAAGGTGGCGGGATTGCTAAAGGAACGCAAATTCCAATTAGATATCCCAGTTCCAGCCTCAGTTTGGGAAGATTATTATACCAGTTTGTTTTCTAACTCAAATCTAGGCCAAACCTACAATCTGAGCACAGATTTTTCCATCTATTGATAGCCTTCCACTATGGCCTCCTGTTTCTGTAGCTGAAACAAAAATAATTATTCAATCTTTAAAGCCCAATAAGGCTCCCGGGGAGGATTTTTTACCTCCAGAGCTTTTTAAGACTCACTGTGACTGGTGGGCCCCTCTGCTAGCTGGACTTTTTACGTTTATAAATAATACAGGTTTTATTCCAGTTGGATGGGAGGTTGCCATTATAGTGCCAGTTTACAAAAAAGGAGACAAAGGTGACCCTAAAAACTATAGACCAATAAGCCTTATTGGAATAGTGGCTAAAATGTATGCCAAGCATCTGCTGAGTAAAATAGTAGACTGGGTTATGGAAAATAATATTTTACAGGAGGAACAAGCAGGTTTTAGACAAGAAAGATCTACAATAGACAATTGTTTTATTTTATATCATCTTCTCACAAAGCAATTAAGAAATAGAAAGAAATTATTTGCTGCATTTATAGATCTTAGAGGAGCCTTTGATTTGATTGACAGAAACGTGTTGTGGGAGAAATTGGTTACCCTAAAAATGGAACCTAGACTTTTATTCTTAGTTAGAGCTCTATATTCAAATACATACCTGAAAGTGCGGACTGGTGTAAATGGTTCCTTAACAATGAGCATACCTACTTTTAAAGGCGTCAGACAAGGTTGCATTTTAGCTCCAATGCTTTTTAATCTTTATATTAATGACTTACCAGGATTCCTGTTTGATACACAGACCCATATGTTAAAGATTCTTGATAAGCACATTAATACTCTTTTATATGCTGATGACATGATTTTAATGGCTCATTCACAAATAGGTCTGAGGAGATTGCTTCAAAAACTAAATGCATATTGTGTTCAAAATATTTTAAATATCAGCAAAAGCAAATCCAAAGTGTTGGTTTTTAGTAGGAGAAGCAAAATGTATAATTGGCAGATAAATGGGGAACCTATTGAACAAGTTAACTCTTTTAACTATCTTGGAGTGGTTTTCTCCAATACAGGGTCGTGGCTAAATAATTTTAAAAGAATTTCATCAAGGGCTGCCATAAGTACAAAGAAACTGTATAAACTATTTAATTATAATCATCCTGGCACCCTGTCCCCAATTTTAAAAGTGTTCAAGGCAAAAATTGTCCCAATGCTGTCATACGGGGCAGAATTGTGGGGTCTAAATAGAGCCCCACTTCTGGAACAAATACAGTCCCGGTTCCTAAGAAGTATTTTAGGAACTGATAGCAACATGTCTGCTCCTGCAGTCAGAGCAGAATTGGGCTTCCACTCCTTGTATAGCCATTTAGTATTTAAAACATTCTCATATTGGTTGAAGATCCAATCAATGAACTCAAATAGACTGCCCAAATTATGCTTAACCGAACAGATAAAGTGGGATTATCCCAAGTCCTGGGTTAATCAACTCTGCGAAGTAATTTCTCACCATGGGTTCTCAGTTCAGTATTTGCTCTCAGTGGCCACTCAGGCCAAGGAAATTTTTAAACAGAGAGTCTTTGATATCAGTGCACAATCTGACCTGGAACTACTGGCCAAAAATGGTTCGCTAAGGTGGCTTGCGGCTAACAAAATTACATTTCAAACTGAAAAATATGTTTTGATGCGCTTCACTTATCCTTTAAGAAGGGCATATTGTAGAGCCAGATTCGAGCTATTAGACTCCATGAATAGATATGGGCGTTTTCACCACTTACCATATCATGAAAGAATGTGCATATGTGGGTCTCCAAATGTTGAAAATAGCTCTCATATTATATTAGATTGCCAGTTGTACACTGATATTAGATCTAAATACCTTGCATCCCTATTGGAAAAAACAACTTTTTGGGACTCAAAAAACAAACTGCCTTATCTCCTTCTGGGCTCTAATATCCACGTTGTGTGTAGAACTGCCAAGTTTATAATTAAGGCATCAGCTAAACGAATGGAATATGTCAATCAAATTGTGGTATCCTGCAAGGGAGATTCACTTATCTATCGATATGCATGAATTAATTGTATTTAGGGACCTTCTCCAGTTTACATTCTTTAAAAATAGTTCAGGTATGTATATATTGTATTTTTATTGTATTTTATCGCACTTTATTGCATTGTACAGATTTTAAACTCTTATATTATTGATAAGGTCGAAAGACTAATCAATTAATAAATATTCATTCATTCATTCACTAAGCCACTGCAGTTCATCATACAGTTATGACTTACAAAACTCTAAATGATTTGGGTCCAGGCTATGTGAAGAACCTTCTCTACCCATATGAGCCCGTCCAAGTCTTAAGATCTTCAGAATGATCTTTTAGTGCTCAAACATGTGCATGACAAGTACACGAAAGGGCATTTATGGTGACTGCTGTCAGATTATTGAACTCCCAAGGGAAGCCCCCTTCCTGCTTTCTTTCTGACAAGAGAAAAAAATTTTTTTACATGGGCATGGCTGCTGATTTAAGAAAACAGTATTTTAATGATAGAAGTCTCATACTTTTTTTTGCTGAGCTTTTTAAAAGGCTTTTAAACCATCCTAAATTTAGTGTTGGTTTTAATGTAAGCATTTGATACTACTTTAATACAGTAAAACACCGGATAACGATTGGATCGGATAATGCTAAAATCGCATGACGTTAAGTAATCTGGGGAGGAGAATTGGATCGAATAACGTTAAGGTCCTATGGGATGGATCGGATAACAACCGCTAAAGCCTGTGTGGTTACAATGTATCTCTATGGAGCTTTAACGTTATCCGATCCATCCCATAGGATTTTAACATGGATCGGATAACACTAAAATCGGATAACACCAAGACTTGTGGAACAAAATTTTAGCATTATCCGAGGTTTTACTGTAGTGCAACATTGTAGTTTTGTGCAATGTTGTACATTCTCTTCATTATACAAGAGAAATAAGATGTAAAACAAATAATAAAATATGAAATTAAATTCAGTCTTAAACATATTTACTCATTAGTAAAATTCAAAAGAATTACAGTTAACAACTTAATTAAGAACTTCCTAATTAGAAAATGTCATGTGACAGCTAACTGCTGAGAATATAATTTACCAAGAATATTAGTCCTGTTCAATCAAAAACCATGCTATGTGGCATGCAACATGGGTATTATTTTGAAAATTTAAGAGCTTTACCATACTTCACACATATGAATACAGCCTTATCACAGACATAAGAAGAACAAATTCCAGAAGAATTATCAATTTGTAAACAAAATTTAAATATAGATTAAAAGATCGTGCTACAAGGATGTCTAAACATAGTTTCTTTTCTACTGCAAATGAATAAAGTGCAGAAAAGTGTTTCAAGTTAATTTCTGAAATCTCTGAGGATCTTTTATAGCAGAGGTATGGAACCAGATTATTGCATCCCTCACTTCTAGCCAACATATTCAATGGTGACCAGTCTAGCAACATCTAGAAGGCTGTAAGTTGCCCACTGTGAGTTGGTTTTACTTCTCAACTAGTTATGATTTTGACTGGAAGTTCAGATTTCTATTAATTATATTCACCAAAATCAAATTTAGATCTCAACCAGCCAAAATGGGGGAAAAAGAAGTAAAAGCAAGTTTTGGGGGAATCCTGAGTGCCCCAAATTATTATAAAGGGTTAAAAATATTCAGAAAATATTCTGTTTGACACTAAGAGCCCAGTTTATTCTTAATATTAATGCACTGATTTCTGGGAGGGAGGAAAGACAACATAAGGGAAGTTTAATTTTGTTTTACAATAGTGCTATGACTACAGGATCTCTTCCATATGACTAACAGAAACAGAGCTGACAGCAAGCTCATAATCTTTCTCTTAATTTTATTTTTAAAATGCTGCTGTCCTGTCTTTGACATGAGCAAATTCTAAATGCGAATATGACTGTCATCTTTTTCACCATGCATAGTAGCATCAAAAAAAATTAAAAGAGAGATTTTTTCCTTTTTGCTTCAAGTAAATAATGTTTCAAAACTTGAAAGTACAGTATCACACTTTAACATATTACATAATAATTTCAGGCTTTATTTCCTATTCAAAAGGAAAGTGTCCTGATTTTTCCTGGAAGGCTTGGGCCTTTGTGGGAGGTATACTTCCAGAGACAAGGCTTTTGTTAAAAAAAAAATCTTGTGAGACAAGCTTATACTTCTCATAAAGACCTAGGCCTCCCAGGAAGCACAGGGGCAGGTTACTTTTTATATTATGAACAAAACCCATGTCAGAAGCAGTTTTTGATTCTGAATGAGTCTCACTTGGAGAGAAGATTATTTTTGTTTGATTATACTCTTTGGAGAGAAAATTCACAATGAGAGAAGGAAGACCATGCCCCCTCACAAAGTTCTGCAGCCCTGCCTAGGAAGCACTATCTCCAAAACATCAAGAGGATAAGAAAGTTCAGAAACATGACGACGAAGAGGTAAAGGGTGGTTTTCCAAACAATCCTAATTTTGTTAAACAGCTGTGTCAATTGAAATGGCAGCAACAGTAAAGCCAGCTGGTGTAAGGCCAGTTGCAGCCTTGCTTCGGATGGGTTTCCAGTTCAGCATTTTACCTAAAACAAGGACAAGGCCCTTTTCGTTCGTAAATTCTGCAAAGCTTTGAAGCCCATTCAACACTTGTTGATCCCAGGCATGGATTCTTTAAATAATCCTTCTCTCTCCCTCCCCCACAAATCAAGGTAAAACAAGTGATTTGCATACCTGTTCTCTTTTTAATTTCTCTCGTTTTCGTATAAGTTCTATCAGCAACCGTGCTCTCTCGAGATCATGGCGAAGCCTCTGCCAGTATTTCAACTTTTCTTTTAAGGCTTGTGTTTCTTCATCATCTTCTCTCTTGAAGAAAGTAATAATAATAATTATATTCCAGTCTTAATTCTATTCTTAGGTATTATTTGTCTCTTTAAATTCTTCAAATATTTTAAAACAATTTATAATTTAAATAGCTTGTGAAGTTACAATCATTTTAGAGTACCAACTTTCTCTTATAGACTATGAAGGGATACAATCTGCACATTGTTTGACTCCTACACAAATATACTGATCGTGGCAAACTATGCCATATGTTACCAACTAAAATAATATAAAATAACTTTAATTATACTTGAAGTTATAAAATCTATGTACCTGTTGTGTGTTTCTTTGTGACTGCAAACTGGACTGCAGCCTTCTCAATAAAGGGACACCATTTCTGGACAGCCTTTTGAGCAACCAGTAACTGTGTACTCTTTCAACAAATTGTTTCTTCCGCTGAATGGCCACCTGATTCATAATTTTATTTAATCTAAAACATGGGAGAGAAAATAATAAACACATTGCAACAAAGGATTGCACATTTGTTTTCCATTTTAATCATTAATTGATTTGTTATAAAAATATATCTGTAAATAAGATGGAATCCAAAGAACTAATCTGAACTTGGTTACATTCAACTGACTTTTAAAACTTCTCTTTAGAATAGCTGGCATTCATGACACCAACTGCTTTTGAGGGGTTTTTTTTTATATTCAAGACTTACCAGATACCACGTTAGGCTTCTGTTAAATAAACAGAATTCGATTGGGCTGCTTTATTTCTATTATTTTACCACTTTGTTTTTTTTTTTAATTACAACCATGAACATATATATTATGGTTCTCCCGACTATTTCTTCATCTGGATGATTTAACATTTTATTAAGATTGGTGCAGCATATATAACTTTCAAGTAACTGACTGAAATCTCTTCCAGCAAAAATGAATTTCTCGAATACTGTGCCATAACCTAGTACTGTACTATAAATGACTATAATTCAGATCAATGATTCCTGCATTAAGCAGGGGGGCTCAGTGTCCTAAAAGGCCCCTTTTAACTCAGTGAATCTACCACTCATCTTATAGCAGGCATTCACAACGTTTTCCCGCCAGGGGCCGGAGACATGGTGACTCCCTGGACTTACATTTTCATCACCATTGACGGCACACAGGAGTGACAATCAGATGTTTTCCCTGGCGTTTTGGACAGCCTCTGCCACTTCCCACGGGAGTGGGAGGCTTTTTGAAGCATGATTGCTTCGGTTTTGTAATTTCCCAAACCTTCTCCGCTGCTCTTCAGCAGCTAGAGCGGTCCGGTGAACTACTTTCTGGTTGTACGCTGTGATCCCAGGCACTGATGTAAGCTCTGCCTGACACCAGAAGTAGTTCACTGGACCGCTCTAGCTGCCAAAGAGCAACAAAGAGCAAAACTGAAGCCTCCCATTGCCCTGGGAAATGGCTGAGGCTGTGCAAAAAAGTGGCAAAACCCATGAGATTCCTGCTGCCGCCACTACAATAAGTGACATAGCGTGACTTCTGGCAGTAGGATTCATCATACATTGAAATTTTTTTTCTATTTTGAAGTTTGTTTTGAATTAATTCCTATGGGAAACCACAAATAGAGAAAGAAGCTCTACAATGCAATCACATCACCCTTCCAAACTGGTGTGGAAAAAGAAGGATTTCACATACCTTCATATCTTTGTCCCTGCTCTGGCCAAGATGGAGGGGGAAGCAACACTTCCTGCCTCAGTGCAATTGAACTGCCCACCCACTTTCCCTGCAGCACTATCACTGGTTGGGTGGTGCAAATACAGTATAAAAATGCACTAAAATTAATTTTACTGTATTTTCATGTACAGTAATACCTCGGTTAACGTGTGCACTGCACAATGAGGGAAATGTTTGCACCGCACATTAAGATAACGTTGTGCAATGCAAGTTTTCCTCAAATTTCCCGACATTGATCTCCGGAACACTAACAGGCTTAGTGATCCAGGCCGGGGGGGGGGGGGTCTGAAGGAAGGCTGGGGTCCCTTTTCCCAGCCTATCTCCAGACCCCACCTCACCCCCCGCCTGGTTGGCTAAGCCCCTTAGCCATCCAGGCAGGGGTTTATGAAGAGAGGCTGGGAAAGTTTCCCCAGCTTATTTTCAGAAACACTCCCCCCCCCCCGGCATGGATTGCTAAGGAGCTTAGCCATTCAAGTGTGTGTGTGTGTGGGGGGGGGTGTCTTCTGAAGAGAGGCTGGGGAAAGGGTCCCCAGCCTCTCTTCAGAACACCCCCCCCCCAGGGTCTGGATCACTAAGCCCCTTAGCGATCGAGGCAGGGGGGAGGCGCTTCTGAAGAGAGGCTGGGAAAAGGATCCCTAGCCTCTCTTCAGATCACATACACACACAGCCTGGATCACTAAGCCCCTTAGCAATCCAGGCAGAGGTTTCTGAACAGGTTACACACACACACCGCCTGGACTGCTAAGGGGTTTCTGAAGAGAGGCTGGGAAAAGGATCCCTAGCCTCTCTTCAGATCACACACACACACAGCCTGGATCACTAGGCCCCTTAGCGATCCAGGCGGAGGTTTCTGAACAGAGGCTGGGAAAAACTTTTCCCAGCTTCTTTTCAGAAACACACACACACATGGCCTGGATTGCTAAGGGGCTTAACCATTTGGGGGGGGGGAGGGAAGCTTCTGAAGGGAAGCTGGGAAAAGAGGTCCCAGCCTCTTTTCAGAACGACCTCCACCTGGATCACTAAGCCTGTTCTTTCCCCCAACCCCAGCAACAATGCCAGCATAGGATCAGCCCCAGGGTTGGGGCAAAGAACTGCCGTACGCGTGCATTCTTTCCCCCAACCCCAGTGCCGACGCCAGCTTGGGATCAGCCCTGGGATTGGGGGAAAGAACTGTCCTGTGCGCACGTTCTTTCCAACACCAGTGCCAATGCCAGCTTGGGATCAGCCCTGGGGTTAGAGGAAAGAACTGCCGTGCACGTGTTTTCTTTCCCCAAATCCTAGTGCCGATGCCAACAAAGGGCAATCCCACGCTGGGACCGCCAGTTTGCTTGGGGAGGGAACGCGCGTTCCCTCCCCAAGAAAACTGGATCGAACCCCTGTTTGTTCCCTTTCCTTTTCAGAAAGAGAACATGGCTTTTTTTAAAAAAGTTGTGTGATCAATGCATTGCACGTTAAAAACCGGATAACGTTATGATTTGTGGAACCAAGTCATAACGTTATCCGAGGTACTAGTGTACTTTAATTATTGAAACTCACTACCAGCTGCTGCATTTTCCACTCTCGGCTTATACTCTGGTTAATCTATTTTTCCTGGGTTTTCAGGTCAAAATTAGGTACCTCAGCTTATATTTGGGTTGGCTTATACTTGAGTGTATACAGTACTCCAAAATAAGCAAATAATTTAAATAGTCCAATTTTTAAAAGGACAAAAGTTTCAGTTTTTATTCTCTTACTCAGGTGAAACATATCAGAATATCTAGGAAATTAAAATGAAAACAAAAGTGTATCTTTCTTTCCTTACCTTTGAGGAGGTATACATGGAGCAGATACTGCAGGCATAACTGTACAGGGCTCAGCTGCTGCCTTTTTTGATTTCTTAGCCTTTTTCCTGATTTTTGATGCAGATCTTGTTTTGGCAGAGCAGTCTTTTCTATATAGACCATTTTTCAGTTCTCCTTCCCCATAAATATTTAGAGGTCTCCGAATAGAACCTGGTGGTGTGTGCACATCACAATATGCAGTCTTTTTCACTGAGAATGTAGTGCCACTGCCAGTCAGTTCTTTCACTGGCTCCATTTTCATGTACAAACCAGCTTTTTGAGCACATGTAACATGGAATGCTGTGTAGCAGTTTGCTTTATGGCACTGAATACAGGCACCAACACCTTTTTGTTTACAGAGGTAGCATGTTAACTTCCACCGGGCAGGTGGGATGTTCTTGACTCCATCTATTGGCTCAATAAAAACAGTACTGGCAAACCCAACTTCTGGAATCCAAAGAGCACACACCACATGTCCCCACCGATCATCATCAGTCTTTTTAAAGGCACCTCCTTTGTTTGGACACAGTACACAGTCTACAGGCCGTGAACGGGACTGCAAACACTTTCTACAAAGCCACTGGCCTTCAGGTATATATGGCACCCCATAACACTCCTGATGTACTGCCAAGTTACACACATCACAAAAAAGAATCACATTACTGTTCTGACACTCTCCATCCATGCAAATACAACAAACAGCATCTTCATCAATTAAAGACTGATGTTCACCCTGTTTCTGAGTCTCACAGTAAGACTCTTTTTCAAAACGGTCCATAAGAAATTCAAACATGTTCTGTGACACAACTGAAAATCCATCACTCTTTCGCTTCTCATTGATTATTTCTAACCATGCATAATCTTCTTCATCCATGTCATACTCCACTTCATTATCAAGTTCTTCTGAAGACTTCTCAATAAATTTATAATAAGTTGGAGGCCTTCGAGGTGCTGAAGGAGGACTGTATTCAACAATATGCACTTTGGGCTCTGGAAGAGTACTTGTTGTGGATGGAATGCCATTAATGCCATGTGCACTTGGAAGAGACTCATTTTTCCTTTTAATTTTGCTGTTTCTATGCCTCTTTGCTCTCAGACAGATCTGTGGCCTCTCACTATTTTCTTTATTGCTATTGCATTCAGTTAATTCATGGGCTGTAAGATCATCTTCTAATATAATCTCCAAAGGTTCAAAGATACTGATTCTGTGCAAGCGTCCTTCAATTTCTATTTCTACCATCCTTTGAGCTTGTGCATATGTTAACGTCTCCCTAGTAGGAGAATGCTTAATACTGCAAGGGGAAGATGAATGTTGTGCTGAAGATACCCGATGACATCTTCCTTTTCTCCTCATTTGGTACAGATTACCTAAAATCAAAACCATAGTTGTAAAATGAGACATCTTTTTGAAAACAACAAGAAACAAATATAACTCAGTTTAGCAGGCTAGCATTCTCCTAAAATACAAAGAGTACTAGTATTTCTAGAATATATCTTAAAATTATAAAATAATATACAGTGGTACCTTGGGTTACGAATGCCTCAGGTAATGAAATTTTTGGGTTACAAATGAATATCCATTGAAAATAATGCTTCAGGTTACACTTTTTTTCAGAATACAAAGCAACTTTCCTCTGGTGCATTACCAGAATTGGACACTAGAGGCCATTAGCTGAAATGTAAAATACAGCGGTACCTCAGGTTACGAATTTTTCGCGATCCCGGAGAATGCATTAAATTTGTAACCCGAGGTACCACTGTATCATTCTAAACTCACATTTTAAAATTTTATTTTTTAAAAATCAGAAATTTACAAGCAATTTGCTTCAAATGCCCAAAAGTTTACAACCAATGTTATTTTTAATTTGTTCATGTTAACTCAAGTGTGTATCCTCTTGTTAGAATAAAGCTTCTTAGGAAAAAAGGTAACACATATATAGGGACTGGAGTCATGTGGCTGATTTCTGAATGCATAAGTCAAATTGTGTAGCTCACTACAACAATATACACCCTAATTATAAGGCAAAAATAACATTACCATTTGCAAATCTGTTGTGTAATGAGAATATGTCTTATAACATGACCAGCAACCTATTAGATAGCAGAAATTTATAGCAGTAATTCCCACAATTTAATTTAACACTCACATAAATCACATTCCTTTCTGAAAGGGCAGTCTCTACATATGTCTTTTACTGCACTGCACAACACAGAATGTAAATTACAGCTCTCTCTCTCTCTCTCACACACACACACACACTATTTGCATAGGATACATTCAGAGACCTACCTAGATAAGTGAAGTCTATATTTTACACTGCATACAGTGGCCCCTAGTGAACTGCTGTGGTAATACACCATATAAATGTATATTTAGTTTTTCAGGAATTTTATATTGAATATTTTTATACCCGTAGATAACTGAAACCATGAATACTGAATGCATGAATGGGAGCGAGTGACCTGTATTAAATGAAAATGACAGCTTTAGAACTTGCCCTTCTTCTGCTGTTACTGCTGTATATGAATCTGAATATAAGGCGATCATCATGGCAATCAGCCATGAAGACTGTCCTGAGAATATAATGCCATGGTCTTTCATCTGCCTTCTGCATTGCAGCATGAGCCCTATACCACTGATCCAGTTATGTAAGTCACTTTCTGGTCCTGAGCCCTTTTGGCACACAAAGTCCTCCTCAGCTCCTGGCCAGTATTGATGATTTAATCTACTTGGGGACCATCACCCTTTCCTATGGACTTAGCCACCCAAGGCCATTAGTCCTCTGGGTTGCCAGATTAATTAACTGCCATCTAACACTCAGTGTTGAGTTGCTGGCAGTATGGTATACTTTATTACAGCAGGATAATCTAGCCAGACTAAAGAATTGTAATACATGTGATTCTGGAATGTATTTCTCAGGTAGAAACGTGAGGAGCTGCACATCAACATCGTATGGGAAGTTTGAGAGTAATATTTTATAAAACATAAAATCCCTATTTAAGATACCTCTCCCTCATTTATGAGAAGGTATGGTCTTCATAGAGATCCTGCCAGAATAGACTGGGAGAAAGAGATTTCATCTGAACGAGTTGAAATCATTATGTTGCTTTTCACTATTGGCTTCATTTATTTATATTAAAATGTTTCTAACTGTAAGTTTTTCTCTGATATACTCTTCTTTGCACCTTAACTTTCACTTTAATTAAACACAAAAAGTAAACTCCACTCTTTTGCCTTTAAAAAGAAAAGCCCACAGCTCAATTAAGATTGAGCCTACCGTATTTAACATAACAATCCTTCTGCGAAATACAGATAAACTGTAACAGACTAATATAATCATGTAAACTATGAACTAAGTTTGACTTGTATTTGAACTGAGATCTAGCAAATTCATTAATGATCAGATCTTGTGGAGATCACTCTCATTCACAGTGCTTAAGTAAAAAGTGACTTGATAATATAGAGTTCTCAACCTTTTAAAGACAGGGGCCATTGGGTCACACTCCCTCAGACAGCTTCGGGGGGCGGACTGCCATTTTGCCCTTCCTCCACCACATGGCACCTCTTGGTGTGGTGGAGATGGTGGTGGGGCCACATGAAATGGTGCTGTGGACCACAGGTTGAGAATCCCTGATACAGAGTAACAACTACTAACTAGGACTAGGACTGTTCTCCAAATCTGCTTTCTACTGATTTTACACCAAAGCCTGTATTTCGTTATGCCCTACACAGGGAATGAAGTGGCTGGTGGGATCATGTTACGCTGTTTACCTGGTATTGAGATCAAAGCAGAAGAAACCCTTCTTAATATCTCCATACTCTAAATCAGTGGTTCCCAACATGGGGCCCATGCCCCACAGTGGGACATCAATTCATATAAGCCTAACTCAGTACATCAGCTGATCAGCACTTTGGGGAATTGATTTATGCTTCTGGGAATTGAAGTCCAAAAATCAAAGGTTGGGAAACACTGCTCTAAATTAAGATGGACTATTAATTTGTAACCTTAATTTTCTTGTTGCATTGGGTTGGGGGAACAGCATTGACTAAAACTTTTTTTAAATTAAAATGCTTCTTCCCCTTGGAAGAAATATACATTGTCTAATATTCAACAACAGAAAACTCAGTTCAAATACAAGTCAAACAACATTTGACAATCAAGTGATATGTTTATTAAGACACATCTATCAACGGAGAAAATAATGACTTTGGGGGGGAGAGTATGCTTGGACATGAGTAGTTGCCGATGACGACAATGTTGATTAATAATGACAATAAGAGAGACATTTTTTAAAATGCAAATAATCATCTTAAGGGGGAGTCTTTTCCTGGACTACAAAAGAAATGCTGAAAGAAAAGGTTAAATTCTATCATATTATCCTTTACTTACTAAAACATGTTTCAAGTTAAATCACAGCAACAAGGTGTAGAGAGGACTCTATATAAAACTGTATTCAGGAAAGTTTGTGTTGTTGTTCAGTCGCATTGTTGAGTCTGACCCTTTGCGACCCCATTGTACACCAGGCACCACTATCCTCCACCATCCTCCGCAGCCCACTCAGCTTTATTGAGTCAACAATTCCATGTAACCATCTTATCCTCTGCCACCCTCTTCTCCTTTTGCCCTCAATCTTCCCAGCATCAAGGCCTTTTCGAGTGAGTCCTCTCTTCTCATTTGGTATCTTCAATTTGTCCTTCCAAGGAGCAGTCAGGTTTGATTCCCTTCAGGATTGACTTATTTTATCTGTTTGCTTGTCCAGGGTACTCTCAAGATTCTCCTCCAGCATCACACTTCAAAGGCATCTGTTCTTTACTCAGCCTTCCTTATGCTCCAGCTCTCACAACCATACATTATCAGCTCATATAACTGCCTCAAACAATAAGTTTTGAATATGGATCTTATAGCACATGACTCACCAGGTATGTCTTTATCATTATATCTGCTATATTTATGATATATTTTAAAACAAAAGCCACTCCTCTGTGCATGTCCCAACAAATTTTCAATATTCACAGGTATACTGGGACAGCATAAACTAGCTCCACTACATTGTATTTACATCAGATGCTACTTTTTGCGAGAATTTCCTGCATGCAATAGCTCTCAATAACTCTCTCCCTCGCATACTAAAATACATATAAAGCATGATGTTCTGCCACAAGCTACAAAAAATTTATTCCATTCAGATATCTGCACGCAGGAGATTTCTCTATCTCATAACACTCTCAAAAATACTTCAGAAAGTCAAGAATCCTGGAGGATAGCATAGAAATGTGTACCAAAGGTTGAAACTATAAAGCTGCCTATCACACACTGAGTTCTGTATGCAACCTGCAAGCATAAATTCATTGCTAAAGTTTGGGGCTCTCAATTGACTGAACACTACCTGTATTTCATTTTTGTTTTATACTACAGGAAAACGACACTGTATTCTTGGCAAAGATTGTTTTTGTTGTACACTACAAACTTTTAAAACCTACCATTGTATAACTCAATCAAACCTCATTCTTATCTAATAAAGAATGTTGGCTTTTCCAATTGTATTATCCTAATACTGCATTCTTCTCTTTTGCCTGCTAGAAGAAAGATATGTTGTACTGGTAACAGAACATTTGAAAGTGCATGGCAGCACTGTATAATTAGAACATATACCAACAATGTTTGCACATCTGCCAATAGCTTTTAAGATGATCTGCGTGTGGCCCCTTTAAATACCATATATGCCGGCGTATAAGACGACCGGGCCTATAAGACAACCCCCCAAAATTTCCACTCAAAATATAGTTTGTTATATACTCGCTGTATAAGACTACCCCCTCTTCCGCACACCTTCCACACACCAGATAAAACATAAAGGAACATCAGATTTGATTTCAACATCTCCCTGTGGCCGGCACTAGTGCGCAAGTGCGCATGTGCGAGCTCTGTGTAGACAAGGGGCGGGGCGGAGCACCGCTGCTTCCCGCCGAGCAAAACGGCCCGGTCACGCCGAAAAGGCTGGCATCCCTGTCTTGCTGATGATGCTCGCCACAGCCACGCTGGATACCGCGCGATAACGGATGGTATGTAGAATGAGGTGGGTGCGCATCGGGAGGCCACTATGGGCAGCTATGTCTACCCCAAATGAAGTGCACCCTGCGTATAAGACGACCCCCCACTTGGAGGCATGTTTTTCAGGGGGGGGGGAAGTAGTCTTATACACCAGCATATACTGTGTGTGTGTGTGTGTGTGTGTGTGTGTGTGTGTGTGTGTGTGTGTGTGTGTGTGTGTGTGTGTGTGTGTGTGTGTGTGAGAGAGAGAGAGAGAGAGAGAGAGAGAGAGAGAGAGAGAGAGAGAGAGAGAGAGAGAGAGAGAAATACCAGGCCCTAACACAGGGGTTCACAAACTACAGCTTGTGGGCCAGACCCAGCCCATGGTGCCATTTCATGTGGCCCACCGCCTTTGCAGGAAGCAGCGAAAACAGCTGCAAATGTGCCACCCTCGCCCACACCGCCACCACCAGAAGCGGCAAAAATGCTGTAAATGCATCCAGAGCTGTTGTAAATGAGTTTACAACAGAAGCGGACGTGTTTTATAGCAGCATTTATGACGGGGGAAACAACATGTCTGGCCCTCTCAGCTGTCTGAGTGGGTGTGGTCTGGTCCACAGCTGAAAAAGATTGAGAACCCTTGCTCTAACACATCTAGAAAGAATGAATTTGAGGTTAACTGGCTTAAGACAACACATAACTCTTTCTAATTCATCAATTCTCCTCTATCAAAGCAAGTAATAAAGCCAGACTGAACAAGCTTTAAAGAGTCCATCAACAAAACCACCATAACTTTCTCATTCAATGTTTGTAGTTATCCCTCATCATTTGAGCATAATTCACTTTATGAATTTATTTTTATTCAAAACAATGTTTACCACCATTACAAAAGAAATTTCTGTAGGAAGTCTGATGAAAGGTGACTATCTCATCTCAGAAATGTTTGAAGTAGTAGCCATGTTAGCCTATGTAAGCATATCTGAGAGTAAACAGAACAGGGAAAAAGAGAGAGAAAATGTGGCACATAAGAGTCACTCTTATGTCTGATGAAGTGGACTTGGTCCATGAAAGCTCACATTTAAATATAGGAGTTAGTATTTAAGGTGCCACAATATTTATTTTATTTATTTATTTTTTGCTGTTCTGTTTTATTTACTCTCAGATAAATCTCATTTTAGGAAATATGCAAGCCGGTGTATGCTGGTACACTAAAACACTGATGTCAGCTATAGAAGATAATTAGTGCACTCTATATTTCATTTAATTTTGAAAAGGCCACACTCCAAAAGCTAAAGTGAAATAATGTATCTAACAAATATACACATATATTTAAAAGCAGAAACAGACAGTGCAACTCTCAAAATTCTATTCTGCTACAACAGGGGTGGTCAGCCTTTTTCCACTGTGGGCCTGATCACACCACTGGACAGTATTGCAGGCCGGACCATGCCCCCTGGAAGTGGAAGCTGACACATTTATGGCTGATGTAAATGCACCCACTTCAGCATTTATTCCAGCCAAGGGCACTTTTGCGCATGTTACAGATGACGTAAATGTGCCTGCTTCCACTTTCGGGTATAGCGGAAGCAGTGACAGGCTGGATAGGATGTCAGGGGCCAGGTCTGTCCCGTGGGCCGAAGGTCGGGAATCCCTGCACTACAGCCTTCGATTATCATCAGGTAGATTAGCAAAGAATGACTGCAGTTACAATCAAACATCTGAAAAATGGCATGTTACTCAACTCTGATTTAAAGCATTGGGGTTAAAACAACTAGTGTACTGACATGGTCAGACTATCACACCAGGGCTTGGTAAACCTGGGTTTAAATTTCTTCTCAACCATGAAACCTATCAGGTGCCGTGACCAACTACTAGCATAGTCCAACCAATCCCAAAGAGTTATTGGGAGTATGAACTAGGAGGATAGGTAAGTACCGGTTTTTGAGTTAAATGGAGAAAATGTGGGATATAAATATAACAAATTATGCATTAAATAAATCCTGGACACAATTCTTCTGTGAAAGAATACCCGCACACAGAAGAGTCTCAAACAGGACATGACGAAGCCCTGTACAGTATTTCTCTTTTCCTCTTCTTACTGGAACATGTTGTCAGCTGCTACACATATCAGAGTACAGTATACATTTTTTCTGAAAGTCATTTTCACAGTTGATGGATGTCTCTCTGGTGACTCAATAAACGGATCCTGGCATGAAACATGCAACCACACACATTACACTGAATAGATGGTGAAGGGCATGACTGAGTTTGACAGAGCTTTCGTGTTTGTTGCTTAGCCTCTTCATGTCTGTGGCATTCTCTTTTGAAGTGATCGGTAGCAGCAGAGATAATTTGGTGCCAAAGTGGGTGATCTAGGGCTGCTGCCTCCCAGGTTTGTGGGTTTATACCTAATACCTTCATGGTTTGTTTCAGCTGGTCTTTCAAGGAGCTCCACAAGGTTTTGTACCAGAGCTAAGTTCTCCATAAAGAATTTGATGAGGAAACCTGGAACCGTCCATATGGCAGGCATGCTCTATCCATCTAAGATGATGGCCTATGATGGAAGCTTCAATGCTATTTACATGTGCCTACTCAAGAACTGTGATGCTGGTGACATAGTCGTCCCACTTGATGTTCAAGATGGACCTTAGCTTCTGTTAGTGAAAGTGCTCAAACTTTTTGATGTCTTGGAGATAGACAGTCCATGTTTTGTAGCCATACAATAACGTTGAGGTAACAACAGCTTGGTATACCATGAGCTTTGTATGAACAGTTAAATATTTGTTCATGAAGATCTGGTGTGATAGATGACCTGTCTAAAAACTGCACCTGTGACCCACTGCCCTCACTGGAAGCAGTGAAAACAACTGAAAATACACCCAGGGTGGTCGTAAATGTGTTTACAACAGCCACAGGCCACATACTTTTCACAGGTGAAGTTTTTAGACAGGGTGCTACCAAACTAAGAAAAATGCTTTACCTGTTCCAGTGTCGAATCTGAGAAGGTAATACTGAACTCGGGAAGGGCTTTCCTTGGGGCCTGTTGTGCAAGTACCTTGGTTTTGTGAGCATTTGTGGTGAGGCCAAAATGATCACATGCATTCTTGAAACAGTTGACTGACTGTTGCAGCTCCTCAGGTGTGAAAGCAGGCGATGCAGTTTCATCAGCATAGTAGATTTCGGTTATCCTGTTAACACCGGTTAGTCTTCAGGAGCGTAATCTAACCAAATAAAGAGTCTTCTGTCAAAGTGGTATTTAATCTCTATGCCTGTGTTGTTATTAGATGTTTCATACTGCATGGTAACCAAGTAAAAGACAAAAAAGGTTGGAGCAAGCACACAACCCTCCTTCAATCCATGGGTTATTGAAAAGGCATCTGATATGCTATTTTGATGGAGAACCCTCCCAGACATGCCATCATGAAGCGCCTGGACCAGATCTACAAGATATTCAGGGCAACCAAAGCAACTTAGCACAGCCCACATAGCAGGTCTTGGGACAGAATCAAAAGCCTTTTCCAAATCATAAAATACTAAAAAGAGCAGAGTCTATTGTTCTCTGCATTTTTCCTGAAGTTGTCTTGCACAAAAAAATCATGTCCGTTGTGCCTTAAGAAATACGGAAACCACATTGAGATTCTGAACAGACCATTTCAGAGATAATTTGCAGGCGACACTGGAACGTGTACATCCAATTCATCATGCCTGAAATAGTTCTCTTCAGTTTCCATACTGCAATTCAATCCAGGAATGTATATTTAAAGTCATGAATATAAATGTATTGGAAAGAAAACCAGGACTCACTTGTTTCATGGACAGCCTCACCTATACTGATACCACAAGCCCCAAAAAAGATTTGTGACTGATAAAGGTATTATTTAGTAACGATTAGCACTTCAGAAAGGTGGTGATGGTAAATTACTCAAGCGGGTAAAGACCTAGCTGGCGGGGTATGTGTGGGGTGCGGGCCGGACAGTCAGTTTGGCTGGCTGGCTGGCTCTTTTGAATAATTCCCACCTCTCTCCCTAATATTTGTAACTCTTCCTGATATTTTGTAACTTTTTAACCCTTTTAACTTTTACATTTTTTAAATGTAATCAATGTGTTTTTAATTGTGTTTTTAATTTTGTAAGTCACTCTGAGTCTTTGGATGAGGGCGGGATATAAATGTGATAAAAAATAAAATAATAAACCCCATAAGAACATCTTAGCAATGCTGAGAGGCATACATGTCAATTATTATTTTAAATTTACAGTATACAGGTATCAGAAGAGGACCTATACAAGGGGTCTGCTTTATTTATAATCTTTAAAAAGGAATCCTAATCACTTAAGGTGACTATGGAACTTTATATAAGTTATGTGAATAGTTCACAAAAAAACCTATGGTTTTCAACTAATGAGATATTTGAGTGGTTTTGCCAGTGTCATCTTCCAGTGTTTATCCATGGATCAGCCAGGATTGAAGCTATATCTCCTAAGTCCTAGGCCAGTGATGGCCAACCTTGTTACTCCAGGTGTTCTTGGACTTCAGTTTCCAGAAGCACAAGTCAATACACCTGCTGATCAGGGCTTCTGGGAACTGAAGTTCAAGAACATCTGGAATGCCAAGATTGGCAATCACTGTCCTAGGCTGTCACTCTGTTTACTATGCTCTACGGGATTGTCTGAAATACTAGGACAGTAAGTGATTGTACTACTTATATCAAAAGTACAATATACAAAATATGGTGGGAAATACCTATCAGGTTCAGAAAGCTCTATGAAGCTTAAGGGAAAGGTTTCCCTTCCTCGAAAGCCAGTCGTATCCGACTCTAGGGTTCAGTGCTCATCTGTTTCAAAGCCAAAGAGCTAGCACTGTCTGCTTCTACAGACGTTTCCGTGGTCATGTGGGAGGCATGACTAGATACCGGAGCACATGGAGCACTGTTACCTTCCCACTGAAGTGGTCCCTATTTATCTACTTGCAATTTCTTGCTTTCGAACTGCTATGTTGGCAGGAGCTGGGACAAAGACGGGAGCTCATTCTGTCCTGCAGTACTCAGGAATCGAACTGCTGACCTTCCACCTCCCAGTCAGCGTCTTAGCCACTTGAGCCACTGCAGTCCCTTCTATGAAGTATAAAAACATAGTAAAACCAAATGCAACAGACAACAGCAGGTTGCTTGTAATACTAAGAGACTACTAGATAGAAATCTTCAGTTCTCTTATTAAAAGTGCAGCTGCTTTTAGGCAAAGAACAGGAGCTGTGCAGTGCAATTGGAAAACCGAAAATAGTAAATAATAAACTTCTGCACTGAAATAAATAGTTTGTGTGTAATGGAAAATAAAAGTTATATTCTCAAACAAGGATGCTAACTGCTGTTCCATCATTTCTCCAGCTTCTACAAGAATGAAGATTTCTTCTCAAATTGTGTGGGCAAGTCTTCCTGGTGAAAAAAATAGTAGCAGTAAATACCATCTGAAAATTACTTAGCCATAGGAAAGATAATATGTAGCACTACATTGCCTCCAGAAGCAGTCATAAAATTAAATAACTAGTTTAACTAGGTAACACATCCTTTTTGAAATACAGTAATACCTCGGATAACGCTAAGACTTGGTTCCACAAGTCTTGGTGTTATCCGATTTTTAGTGTTATCCGATGCATGTTAAAATCCTATGGGATGGATTGGATAACGTTAAAGCTCCATAGAGATACATTGTAACCACACAGGCTTTAGCGGTTGTTATCCGATCCATCCCATAGGACCTTAACGTTATTCGATCCAATTCTCCTCCCCAGATTACTTAACATTATGCGATTTTAGCGTTACCTGAGGTAAACGTTATCCGAGGTATTACTGTACAGTAAAACCTCCCAAAAAGAGTGCCACACTTAGAGACTAACTCACTTAAAGAGCAGGATTTTCTCTGAATGGTCGCCTCGCTTAACAACTAAAACCAACCAAAACCTCACTGAACAACTAAATCAGGGTTGACAATCCTCCCCCCGCCAGAAGTCACAACTGGTCATTTACAATGGTGTTTCGCTTAAAGAGCAAACATGGTTAAAGAGCAAGCCTGTGTGACGCATTATGCTCTTTAAGCAAGGTACCACTGTACAAGATGTAGCTCTTCAAATGTACATATAAATGGACATTTTCGCAAAAGATTCAGAACTTTCAACTGACCATAGCTTTTTTAAATAGGTGGCCATTAAATCTGATGGCGTTATTCTCATGAGTTTAGCTTTTAAAAGAAAAATTAGTATTTATACAAAAACAATACACATACTGTACAGATATTGATTGTATATAGGCTCCATAAAAATTGGCTACTACACAAATTTCTAAAATGTTAGTTATTTTCCAGATAAAAAATACTTTACAATGCTATCAATACACATGTATTTGCTGAAACAACACCTCCATAAATTCCACTGATTCCATTGACTACACCAAGGGTGGCCAACCTACGGCCCGCGGCACCATTTCACATGGTTTGCCACTACTGGAAATGGACACATTTACGACAGCCACGAATGTGTTTTACAGCAGCATTGCCGGTTGTAGAAACCATGTTCCCCGGGCAGCTCAGCTTTCTGGGGGGTCATGCCAGATCTAAGGTGTAAAAGAAGTTGGGAACCCCTGGACTACACCAAATATATATGAAACATCTCCATGCACGCCATGAAAACTTTCAGAGACTTGATTCTGCAAATATTCACCTGCCCAAAACTCCCAGTGTTCATGTGCTAAGGGCGAGCTGCGATGCCTCTAAAAAGTGAAAGTGAATCTCTCTTTTTAAAAAAAAACACTTTTTCGGGGGCCCCCTGACGTCACTAAACCAAAAGCATTACTAAAAGCACCAGGTCAAAGGGGAAAACTCAGGCCGAGGGTGGCTGAAGACAAGGCTGTAATAAACAAGGAAGAAACAGAGGACGCTGACGGAGAAGGTATTGGCGGTTGAGACACCCCTGTTTTTAAGAATGGTTCTGCCCTACACCGGAGAAGGTGGGACACCCCTCGGCCCAAACACCGGGTTGTTGGCCCCGCCCCAGGCGTGACATAAACACAGCCGCGGGATGGCTCTCTCTCTCGCGCGGACGCCCCTTCTCCTCTCTCCCCCCTCCCCACACACACACACCCTGCCTCCGCGGCCAAGGAGGGTTCCTCTCCAGACCCACCGTGTACTCTTTCTCTTTCCCTCCCCCCCCCCCGTTACATCCTGCGGAATGGTTCCTTCCACGCCAGGCCCCAACTACTCTTTTTCTCCCCTCCCCCCTCCAGCCCTTTCCGCGAGGAGACTCCGCCACCCCCACCCCCCCTCGCGCGCGCTCCCTTCCTCCTTCCTCCTCCCTCCAAAGCCGCCGCCGCCCCCGCCCGGGACAAACAGACTCGCCAACATGGCGCCCGCCCAACGGAGGAGCTTTCTGGCCGCCGCTGCGCCGCCCGCTGAGGGGTCGCCTCTGGGCGCCGGGGGGGGGGCGGCCTTAGTTCTGGCTCACCTGAGGGAGCCGCGGAAACGCGGCTGACGGGCCCCTCCTCCTTGTCGCTCTCTGAGAGGCCGGGGCTGGGTCCGGTCTTCTAATGGCGGCAGAGGCTGCTACTACGGCCAGGCGGGAGGGAGGCGGACGGAGAAGAGGGAGGCGCGGCCGCGGGCGGGATCCTGGCGGCGGGGGCAACGCATTCGGGGGGCGGCGGGGGGCCGAGGGCGGCGCGGAGGGCCGCAGTCCGGCGGCGGCGGGGCTGGCTGGGGCGCCGAGGCTCCCGTGGCCGAGAACCTTCGCTTCCTCCGCCTCCTCCTCCTCCCCCAGCGACACAAACAATGCGGAGGCTTCACCACAGGCGCTCGCGCCGGCGGGGGAGGGGAGGGAGGGAGGGAACGCGCGCGCGCCGGGCGGGGCGGGGTGACGGGGGGGGAGGAGGACGGCGGCGGCAGCGGCGACGTGAGGGCGCCAGGCACCTCCCAGCCCCGCGGACGACGACGACGGCGCCGCGGACGCCTAGCCAGGACTCCGTGCGTGCGCTCTCTGGGCGGGGCCAACGGGTCTCCCTCGTCAGCCCCGCCCCCTCCACGCCCCGCCCACACGCCACCGTCATTCTCCCGGCAGCCAATCCTAGCGCAGGACGCCTTTCCGCAGCCCGCCCACCCACGCTCGCAGAAACTGCCGGTCAAGTTGGGCAAGGGAGACTCCTCTGGGTCCAACGCCTAGAGCGGGCGCCACAGTTAAAGCAGAGCTCAGTAAAGGGGAAGGAGGGAAGGTGGGGGGGGGGAGGCTCCTACCTAATGATCCTCTCCGGCCACAGCTCTCCCCAACCCCCCCCCCCCATTGCAAGGTTTGGGGTTGAAGTGACCATCACTCACTCTTCCCTGTGGACTTTGCCGCCCAAACCCACGAGTCCTCCTCAGGGTTGTCAGGTTAGTTAACTGCTACCCGACTATGGCTTTAACTCCTAGAGAAGTTGTAGTAGAGGACTACAGTCCCGCCATCGCTGATGCAAGTGCCCTGTGGGGTGTTCCTAGCCTTATCGAGCAATCTGCATGTTAGCTGGGAAACATGCCCCCCCCCCGACTATTCCTCTCAGATTTAAAGTAAAGTGAGTGTAGAGTGGGAAATTGAGAGCAACCTGGTGAGCAACCAGTAGTTTCTCCAATTGATGCAACCTCCATTATCTCTAGGCAAGACAGACAAATAGTGAGGCAAGATGGAAACTGTAGGCTACATAGGTACAGTACTTACCACCAGTAGTTCCAGCAAGCATTACTGTATTAAGAATGGGGGAAAAAACCCCAAGAGTAAATTAACAAGAAGACCTACAATCAGAGACATGCAGATTTAAGTCTGCTCTGAAGCTTATTTCAGGGGTGGCCAAACTACACCCAGTAGTGCCAAATAATCTGGCCCACACTGCCCTCGCCACTACCGGAAGCAAAAGTAAAACATGCCCACACATGCATAAATGCTGTCTTAAATCAGTGGTGCCCAAACTAAGGCTCAGGGGCCGCACCGGCTCCCAGGCTTTACTGACCAGCTCCCTGAACCACATGATTGGCCCACGGCCCAAAAAGTTTGGGCACCCCTGCCTTAAATGCACCCATGGCTGTTGTAAATGCATTTATGATAGCTGCAATTTTACCATGGGAGGAACATGACCAGCCTGTGGTGCAAAATGTTTGGAGACCCCTGGTATATATGATGAGTGAGATAAGGTAAAGGTTGCCCTCGCACAAAAGCCAGTCTCTAGGGTTTTGTGCTCATCTCTGTTTCAGAGCCAGTGCTGTCTGCTTTTGCAGTGTCTAGTCATGTGGCAGACATGACTAGACACTGGAACACATGGAATGCTGTTTACCTTCCCACCAAACTGGTCCCTATTTATCTACTTGCAATTTCTTACTTTCAAACTGCTAGGTTGGCAGGAGCTGGGGCAAAGACGGGAGCTCATTCCATCCTGCAGTATCTGGTTATCGAACTGCTGACCTGCCGCCTTCCAATCACCGTCTTAGCCACCTGAGCCATTGCAGCCCCTTACACCTCTAAATGAAGTCAGGGTTACTTTCAGGGTAAGGGAGAGCTTGAAACCAACAGCAGCAAAATATAAATTGGATCATAAAAATAAATGCAATGCACAGTCATACGACCATGGCAAGTGGGCAGCGATATAAATAAATAAATATGAAATTACACTGGAATAGGCAGCATGAGAGTAAATGAGGTGTTCATTCAAAGATGGTTCTAAGAAACTATATTGCATTTTCATTCAAATGGTTTCAGTAAAGGAACCAGCTTAAGCCTTTTTGGGAGGGAGAAGGGCATTCTTACACTCTTGTCCCGTCATGTGAAAACAATGACTTTATGTAGTTCAAGGTTGGCAAAGGGAGGACTGCCAGACTGCTTTGCAACTCCCTTTGGCCCTAGCAAGCTTACTCAATGCTGAATAGCTCCAATCCAGTATCTAGATCACGGGTGCCCAAACTATTTGGGCCGTGGGCCGACCATGTGGTTCAGGGAGCTGGTCACTAAGGCCCGAGGGCCGGGTGCAGCCCCCAATGCCAATTCATCCGGCCCGCAAAGCCCTCGTTGCTCCGTTTTACTTCCGCTTCCAGGAGTGATGAGGGCTTCGCGGGCCAGATGAATTCGGGGGCCGCACCTGGCCCCTGGGCCTTAGTTTGGGCACCACTGAACTAGATGCATGCACTTTGCTCTGCTTGATCTGTGTCAGCACCAACACAGATATTTCACATATAACTTCTTTAGAGTTAGGATGCAGCATTAATATAAGAACATTATTTAAGATTCATAAAGAGTTATATTCTTTTATGGTCAACAGTATGTGAGCACGCCTGCTTCTCTGCAATGTACAACTCATGTTAGTTTATTAAGCTAAACCAAAAGTAGTCTTCTGGCATTGTAAACACTAACATTTTATTCAGCATAAATTTTAATGGACTAAATGGGCTACAGCCCACAAAAATATATTCCAAAAAAAAAAAAAAACTTTCCAGTCTTTAAGACTCCATACCAATAATCTCATGATAAAACCCATTTTTAGTGAACTAGGTCTTATGAAAGACTCAAAAAGAAGTAAACCACAGAACATTATGGGACATAAAAAGGTGACTAGTTTTAGGTTTACTTATCTGGAAATCAGTGCTCCTTAGTCCTGCCCTTTTAATTTTATTATTGTAGTTTTTAATTTGTTGAGTAGTGCCTTGACACTAATTCCAGTGGTATGTAAATACTGTATAAAAAATACTCAGCTCACTTCTGCCTAGGTATACTACTGCAATTTGTAACACAATGTTTTATATCACTTTAAAGTCTGTCATATCTAGCTCAGTTCCTCTGAAACTCACAAGATAAATTGGTTGTTCAAAAACATTCATCTCATGAACCTTGAAGGATTTCAATCCAGACAACCTAATGCTAAATTATAAGGCTGCAGTGGTGAATCATAGGCCCCTCAAATTTTCAAACTTCGGCCATCTTGGACAATGGTAAGAGACTTGACTGCAAAACATTTGGGTGAAAGCGTTGAAAAGGCAGATTGCTTACTTGAAATAGATTTGTCATCCTCTGCTACTCGTATCTGAGTATGCATTTTTCCTGGAAATCATGTTCACAGAAAGAATGACAAATTGGAAAAATGCAATTGGCATTAATTTGTTTAAGGTGGATCCCTGCTTGTCATGAAGTGACTGACACACTGTGACCTCAGGACCATCTCCTGTGGCAAGTGTGAAATGAGACATGCAAGATACAATAAAACACTGGGACTGCAACTGACTGCCTCAGCCTTGAAGATAACCAGCTGCACCTTCACAGCCAGTCCACCTGGCATGGCCTCTTCTGCCTCCGTGACCATTGGGAATCAGAATAGTTTCTCCTCTGACCATTTTGCCGCTGGCCTCGATATGATGGTTTCCAGTGGCATATTTTCCAGAGGGAGCCATCTGTAGCTGTTGGCCCCTTCAGGTTATTTACCACTGCCCAACACTGTGTTGAATTGAAATACAGCACTGGAAAGGAGCTGGCATTACTCTGTCTATATTATGTACATTTTAGGGCAGAAATGGGGAACCCATGGCCCTTTAGATCTTATCTGATCACATAGTCCATCATCCAGATTAACAGCAGTGCTCCCTGGTCTCAACCTTGTTTGAATGAATGGAATCTAGTCTTATTTTCAAATAACTTTTATAGTCTCCATTTCCTTTATTCTTGGTGGCTGTTGTTACATATCAAGATGCCTGACTTATGGTAAACCTATAAATCAGGAGTTCCCAAACTTTTTATGCCATGAACCTGGCCACGCCCCCAGACAGCTGAGCAGGCCAGACCACACACCCAGAATTAGAAGTAAATGCACATGCTTCTGCATTTACGACAACCATGGGCCCATTTACATCTGATGTAATTGTGCTTACACATGTTCATTTTACAGCTGTCATAAACATGCCTGCTTCCACTTCCAGTGGCCCACATGAAATGGTGATGTGGGCTGGGGCAAGCCCATGGGTTGTAGGTTGGGAGCCCCTGCTATATATGATCAATCTTTAAAATGTTTCATTAACAATTCTGCTCAGCTCTTGCCGAACTAAAGGCTGAGGTTTCCTTAGGAAGTCACTTCATCTCATGTTTTTTCCTATTGCCTTCAACCTTTTCAGAGAATTTTACCATCTTATGATATGCTCATAGGTCAATCTTAAAGGAAATCAATCCTGACTGCTCCTTGGAAGGTCAAATAATAAAGATGAAGCTAAAGTACTTTGGACATCAAATGAGAAGAGAGGATTCACTTGAGAAGGCCTTGATGCTTGGAAGGGTCGAGGGCAAAAGAGGAAGGGGACGGCCCAAGATGAGATGGCTAGATGGTATTGTGCAACCGGTGGACACAGAGCTGGACGAGTTGAGGGGGATGGTGGAGGACAGGAGTGCCTGGCGGATGGTGGTCCATGGGGTCGCAGAGGGTCGGAATCGACTGTGCAACTGAACAACAACAACAAATGATATGCTCAAGAGTAGAAAAACTTGTTTTATTATTTTTGCCTCCAGAGGCAGTTCTAGCTTAATTTGCTCTAGGTCCCATATGTTTGTCTTTCTGGTAATCCAAAGTATTTACAAAATTCTCCTCTATCAAAGTTCAGATGAATCAGTTTATTTTCTGTCAACTTTCTCTAATGTCTAGCTTTTACTCTCATACCTAGTGACTGGGAATACAAGTTTGCATGATCTTACTCTTTGTTTCCAGTCAAACATCCTTACACTTGATGTTTTCTAATTCCATCTTTGCTGCTCTTCAGAATCTCAGTATTCTTCAGCTTTCTTGGCTGCAGTCTCTATTTGGATTAATAATTGAACCAAGATATACAAAACCTTTTACTATTTCAATGTCTTCGTTGTCAATATAAAAATTGTGTAGTTTTTTCTGTAGCCAAGGTTTTTATCATCTTAATGTTCAACTGCAGTCCTGCTCTGGTACTTTCTTCTTTCACTTTGTCAGGAAATGGACCTATTTCCTAATGTCTCCCAAGGCTTCAAATTGCCAATTTTCAGATAGGCCTCAGAAAAAATCCTTTGTCTTCTCTGAGCCTCAAGGCTGTTACAGACAGCCTGTTTTTCAGTATTTCTTATCTTTTGTAAGCTAGCCGAGAGCCATGTTATGGCTAGCCCCAGTGCATTCTGTGTGCACGTGTATAAACAATGTACTGTTGTTTTGAGAAAGTTTTCACTGTTACGTGATTGGCTAAGCTGTCCCACCTGACTGCAAATTCTCCATTTTGGAGAGAAGAGGGAGTTCGTCTCTGATTCTTCATGGATTAAGACCTGTTTTTGATTAGACCTGCTTTGGTTTCTGGTTCTCTATGGGCTAGCATTCTTTAGCCTAGGAGCTATGCATTTTTGCTCCTTAAAAATGTTTACCTAGATTTGCCTGTGGACTTTATTGGACTGACCTGTGCTACCGACTTTTATGCTTTATGAACCTGATCAATAAATCTTCATCATTTTTTCTGAACAGCGTGTCTTCATTGGACTAAAAAGGGTAAGAGCTGCATTGAATTCCACACACAACATCTGAACGCTACCAAATTAAAAAACCCTTAAGAGCTGATAAGCAGCTGAGAGTTGTATCTCTGTTCTAATTAGCCGTCCAGCTCACCCTGTGTAGGTTTGTTTTTGTTTCCAGGGGTTTTCCAGAAGTGTGGGGGCCGGCTGGATCGTGACACACTTTCACCAAAAATGGTTTCTGCCAGTATGATGGTACCATCTGTGTACCTTAAATTACTGATTTCCCCACCCCACCACCAATTTCATCTCCTTCATATGAATCTCGTCCTAACTTTTTGTATGATACATTGTTTACAGATTGAACAGATAAGGGGATGAAATGGGCAAAACCATTGTTTCTCCATATTCTGTCCTAACAGTAGCTTCTTGTCCATAATACAGATGCATCAGGATAATCAATTACTGAGGGACACTCTCCCCCTCCACCCCCCCCCAAGAACATAGCTTGTCATTATCCACATCATCAGATACTATTCTTTATCATTATAAATATTTGAAGTTCAAAGAAAACTGACCTTTTTCAAATTATTGGTTTGTAAAGCTCCTGATTAGGTTGAAAGAAGAAAGTGCAAAAGCTGGCTTGAGACTCAATATAAAGAAAACCAAGATAATGGCAACAGGCCCTGATCAGTCCCTGGAAAATAGATGGGGAAGAAGTAGAAGCAGTGACAGATTTTACTTTCCTAGGATCAAAGCTCACTGCAGATGGTGACTGCAGCCATGAAATATAAAGGCGACTGATTCTTGGGAGGCAAGTGATAAGAAACCTGGGGAACATAGTGAAAAGTAGAGACATCACATTGCAAACAAAAATTCGTATAGTCAAAGCAATGGTATTTCCGGTGGTAATGTATGGCTGTAAGAGCTGGACCAATGTTTCCCAAATGCTGGTGTTTGGACTTCAATTCCCAGAAGCTTAAGTCAATTCCCCAAAGCACTGATCAGTCAATATACTGGCTTAGGCTTCTGGGAACTGAAGTCCAAACACCGGCATTTGGGAAACACTGAGCTGGACCATTAGGAAAGCTGAGTGCAGAATAGATGCCTTTGAGATATGGTGTTGGAGGACAGTTTTGAGAGTCCCCTGGACAGCAAGGAGAACAAATAGGTAAATCTTAGAAGAAATTAACCCTGACAGCTCCTTAGAAGGTCAAATAGTAAAGATGAAGCTAAAGTACTTTGGACATCAAATGAGAAGACAGGATTCGCTTGAGAAAGCCTTGATGCTGGGAAGGGTGGAGGGCAAAAGAAGAAGGGGGCGGCCAAAAATGAGATGGCTAGATGGTATTGAAGACAGACACAATGGGCACAAAGCTGAGCGAGTTGAGGAGGATGGTGGAGGACAGAAGTGCCTGGCGGACAGTGGTCCATGGGGTCGCAAAGGGTCAGAATTGACTGTGAGACTGAACAACAAAACAGCAGTCTACCAGGACATGCACTATATTAGCCTTTAATCATACAAAATACATGTTTCTCTTTGATGAGCAAAGCTGAATGATTGAAATCTATATCTATGTCACTGCATTTAAACCAGACAGATTCCTTCTGTTTCAATGTGTGTGTGTGTGGGGGGGGGGGGGGAATGCCATTTTATGTAAAAACATTCTTCTATCATTTTTTTGTTTAAAATCCCAAACTCTTAGTAAGGCTTTCCAGTTTTGCTGAAAAAGAATCCTGAATGCCGTCTAATGGGCAAAAGGCCCACTCTACTATAAATCTATTTCTGTAATAGAAGATCAAAATACATAGTGGAATACTATATTTTAAATCAAAGTGGGAAATATACACCATACTCTCCTGTGCTTAGTTTTTCACTGAATGAATTAACCGGCTTTAGTTACAGGGAGAATAAAATGTAATAAAGCTAAACATTTTCTTTAATAGGACTAACTAAATTGTAGTAAAATTTTCAGCAACTTTTCAGACTCACTAGGGTGTTCATTAAAAATATCACACAAGAGGAAGGGGGAGTTCTTGTTCACAGGGAGTCAAGAGGAATTCTAGTGGGGGGGAAATGACACAGAGAAGTGGTATGTCATTGTTGAACATGAGATAAGGATATCAGAGTAAACAAAATGAAAAAAGGAAAAAAACCTTCTTGCACCTTAAAGACTTATCTCCTGTATTTAAATGTGAGCTTTCATGGATCAAATTCACTTTGTGACTCTCTGAAGACCATATGCAGACACTGAGCTGGCAACCCCAGCCTGAAAACTAAAGATCTGATATTTATTAATTTACATTTATACCTTCACCCTTTTGGTGCAAGAACCATTGAAGTCAGCTTACAGTATATAAAAATGGAATAAACAATTCTCTCTTCCTTGTTTTGTCTTACGGTGTATACATTTTTAAAAATAATGATAATATTTCTTCTTTGTTATTTCATTATTTAAGTATTGGGAGGCAAAACATACTACACATGTCTGTAATGTTCATTTCATATCACTACACACTGTCAATACAAAGCATTCAAATGGCAGGCTTTATCTAATGACACATACAGTTGTACCTCGCTTAAAGAGCGTAATGCATTCCACAGGATTGCTCTTTAAGCGAGTTTGCTCTTTAAGTGAATCACCATTGTAAGTGACCAATGGGGGGGGGGGGATTACGAACCCTGATTTATTTGTTAAGCGAGTTTTTGGTTGGTTTTGTTAAGCAAAGCAAACATTCAGAGAAAATTCTGCTCTTTATGCGAGTTACTCTTTAAGCGAGGTGCTCTTTATGTGAGGTTTGACTGTACAGTAATAACTCGGATAACGTTTACCTCGGATAACGCTAAAATCGCATAACGTTAAGTAATCTGGGGAGGAGAATTGGATCGAATAACGTTAAGGTCCTATGGGATCGGATAACAACCGCTAAAGCCTGTGCGGTTACAATGTATCTCTATGGAGCTTTAACGTTATCCGATCCATCCCATAGGATTTTAACATGCATCGGATAACACAAAATCGCATAACAGCAAGACTTATGGAACCAAGTCTTAGCGTTATCCGAGGTACAGTCATACCTTGCATAACGTGTTCCATGGACTTGCTCATTATACGAGTTATTCGTTAAGCAAAACACAGTTCCCATAGGGAACTGTGTTTTGTTTATTTTCGCCTACGTGATGGGGGCTGGAGCTCTGGGATCAACAGGCACGCGCCCATTGACCCCGGCGCTCTAGCCCCCATGGCAAAGAGTGCGATGGGGGCTGGAACACCGGGTTGAACAGGTGCGCGCCTGTTTAACCCGGCACCCAAGCCCCCATCACAGACGAGAGCATGCTGGCTGGGTGTTTTGGAACGCAGCGGGGAGTCCCCCGTCCGGATTCCAAAACACCCTGCAGCCGAGCCACCTGTCAGCTGGGCGTTTTGGAATGCGGATGGGGGACTCCCCGCTGCGTTCCAAAACACCCAGCCAGCATGCTCTAGTCTGCGGGGTGTTTTGGAATGTGGCGGGGGAGTCCCCCGTTGCGTTCCGAAACACCCCGCAAATGCAAAGCTTCTCATTAAGCGAATTTTTGCTCATTCAATGAAGCAGACCTTTTGGGGAAAGGTCTGCTTCGTAAGTGAGTTTTTCGCTATACGAGATGCTCGCTATGCGAGGCATTACTGTATTCATTTTAAGAAGGGTTAAACAAAATTAATATATACACAGCTTTATCAGTCAGCTCCCCATTTTCCCCAAACAGCTTTCTTTTCCTAATGTAGACAAAACTAATTAAATGCTTCCAGAAATTGCACCCAATTTTCAGAGCTGTCAGAGCATAACTAACATCTACATACTGTTGGAATTTTAAGATTAGAGGATGATAAAATTTCATTACATAGCTCAGTAGCCCAGAGATATTTCTCACACAAATAAATAATGATTACATGTTCAGTTGGTCAAAAATATTAGTGGTTCAGCAACCAGATGAAGGGGAAAAACCTGTTATATAAGTAGCAGCAGAATACTGAAGGTTTGGGCTCATGATCCTGACACCAATAAACCTAATGAAAAGCCATTTAGATGCTAAGCAGACAAACGTATGGGAGTCTACCAAACCAGTAATCTGATAATTTCGTGGTTGAACCCAGTCCAATCTGATGGAATCCTATAAATCTTTAGCCAAAACACAGATGCCTTTCAGGACGATAAACATATTCAATGTTCTATATCAGGAGTTCTCAACCTTTTTAAGCCATGGGCCGGACCATGCCCTTCAGACAACTGAACAGACCGGACTGGTGCTTTCCCCCATAAATGCTGTCGTAAAACGCATCCACAGGTGTTGTAAAAGCATCTGTGTCTGGTGACAGCAGCGTTATGTGCCATATGAAATTGTGCCATGGGCCGCGGGCTATAGGTGGTGGAGAACCTCTGTTCTATATAGTCAAAGGATTTTAACAGGCAGGGGAGCAACCTCCATCTAAAAGCTGCTGTCTGTTAGAGCAGGAGTTCCCAAACTTTTCAAGCTGCAGGCCTGACCATGCCCTAACCCACCCCCGGGCATGCTGCCGTAAAATGAGTCCACGGCTGTCATAAATGCATTTGACAACTGCTGGTGCATTTACGGCAGTTACAGCAGGCACAGGCTTGTTTATGCAGGCACGGGTACATTTTACAGCTCTTGTAAACACGCTCGCTTCTGGGAGCAGCAAGGGCATCATGGGCCACATGAAATTGTGCTGCGGGCCGGGTCTAGAGCAACTAACATGATGTAAAGTGAACAAGTCTTAACTTAGTGCAAGGCAACTACACAAAATCCTAGAGCAGTGCTTGTATTTTCATTATTTAAATACCACTGCAAATCCCATGTAAGAGTCCCAATACACAGAATACAGTCAAAAGCTAAAATCTTAAGCACAAATGGAGACTAACACCGCATCTTAACAATTAATAAGAAATTCAGCTAACTTCAGCAGAAGTTTGTCATAAGTGTGTAAAAGGCTGCGTAAGAAATTTTATATGGAAGATCTCTTGACACCAAATAACTTTCATATACTGTAGTAAACTATCATACTTAAGGTCCAAACATCACTTTGCTTCATTATTAAACATGTAACATTCACTTCAATTCACAGAATTAGCATTGGTAAAACACAGCACACCTAATATTTAAGAAGCTCCAATGCACATTTAATAGGCAGATAGTTGCCATAATTTGTGGAAATGGTGATTGCCATGTTACAATACCTCAGGGTGGAAAAACCTGAACTGCAGAAATATTTTGCATGTTGATTAAAGATGCCTTGTCTTTTGCATTTGGTTAATTGTAGACTGGTTTTACTTCACCAACACTCATAACAGTGTCAACAACTTGACTGAAAACTTCATTATTCAGTGCCAGGTGGAAGCTTTCTGCTCCTATTGTATCAGTTCACAAGTGCCTCTGAAACTTGTGGAAATCTATCCTCAGCATTTCCTTTTCACAAGTTAACTGGTAAACAGCTGAAACAGAGATAATTTTTCATCTACTTTACACAGTTTAAAAGAAGCAATCTTAGTCAATGCTACTTGTCATATATTGAATTGAATTTTATTGAATTTATTACTCCGCCCCACTCGGGAGAACCCGACTTCACTGAAGTTTCCAATTCTACGCCATTATAGCTTCAACCCAAAACACAAATCCTTCAGAACCAGCTTTATTCTATTGCTAAAGCTGCCAAAAGGTTAATAAACCCATTCTCTTTTACATTTTAAAAGTAGCCAAAGGTGCCAAAATGCAATGAATATCTCAAGGTCCAGGACATAAAAATAAAAGCACAATGACCAGCCCTATATGAGAAACTGGCAAACCCCTATGCGTTTCAGTGGAAAGTCCTCCAGCGTGGTCTAAATACCGAAAAGAAAAGAAGAAGAAAAAGGGGGGGGGGAGAACTTTAAGTGTTTTTGCGTCAGCTGGGGAGCACTTCCACTCTCCCCGAGTCAGGCTTTAGTACTTTTAGTAATTTATTTATTTACATTGCCGCCCACTCGCCATGGCGACTCAGGGCGGCCTACAATCAGTAAAACTGTAATGGCAGTTTTGTTTAAAAAGAGAGAGAAATGGGAGGAACAGCGCCCCACCACTAGCAAATCTTTGCTGGTCATCATGCCTAAAAATACCACGTCGGTCTGCCCCTTCAAGTTGCCTCGTCGCTTCCCCTCCGGTCCCGGGTGCAAAAGAAGAGTCACAGACAGACATTACCTTGGCTAGAACAAGCACCAAAAATAATACCCTCAACAAAGAAGTGGCCAAGTTCCCATGCCTTTGTGTCTATTTTATTCCCCCCACATCATCCCTGGTCTCTGTATCTCTGCCTCCTCAACTCGGCCCGCCTGGCCCCCCATCTCCTCCTCCTCCGCCGCCGCCGCCATTTTGTCGTCCTGCGGCTCGCTTTTGTCCGCTCGTCTCAACGGCCGGCGCGAGGCGATGACGCGCCAGGCTGCGCCGGCGCGTGCCGGCGGGGCACGTGACGCGCTCAGCCGGTCGACGGCGAGGCCTGTGGACGGCTGGGCTTGGCGCGTGCGTGCGTGCGTGCGCGCCCTGCTCCAGCTCCGCCCCCCCTCCCCCAACCGCCTGGCTTGTTCCCCAGCCTCCCCACCGTGGCGCAGGCGCAGTCTGAGCCGGAGTCACCGAGCCGCGGGAGGGGGGGGGCCGTCCAGTGAGCGTCGCGGGAGACAAAGCGCCCGAGAAATGAATGGGACGAGGCCGCACGGCGTCCCTCGCCGCTGACCCGTTCGTTAGGGGCCCTCCTTCCTAGCAGGGCGGCACGACGGGAAGGGGAGAAGCCAGAGGTGAGGAGGCGGAGGAAGAACCGGCCGTGAGGAGGAGAAGGGCAGCGGAGCCTGTCTGGGTCTCTTTCACCACCACTACCACCACCTCAGGGCACCAAGGAGGAGGCCGGGTCTTAAGTATTTGGCCCACCAGTCGCCAAAGCCTTTCGGGGGGCGGCGGGAAAGGCCTGACTGAGTTCCCGACCCTCTCCTCGCCAGCGCCGGCCTTCTTGTGAGGGAGGGTTTGTGGGGGTGGGGGGTATTATTGAACTCTCCTCGGAGCCTTTGAAAGGCCCCCGTCAGGAGGGGAATGGTGACGAGAGAGGCCTCCCCTGCCTCTTCGCCTCTTCTCCCTCCCCCCCCCTTCTGTGTCAGGGCAGCAGGAGGAAGCCCCTGTGCCTCGGGGAGCCGCTGGGCCGCACTTCCCTTCATGGGAGCAGTGGAGCATGCGCCTGGCTTTGTCTGGCCTGCCTTCTTGGGCCCCGGCAAAACCTTCCCCCCACCACCACCACCACCACCACCGCCACACGCACACCTTTCGCTTCTCCCTGGTGGTTGGCGGAGGGAGGGGGGCCCTCCAACGTCCCGGACCCCCCACCCCCACCCCCCTCACACACGGATACTCTTTCAAAGAGCTCGACCCTTCGTTTTGTGGCCCCTCCCAACCTTTTCCGACCTGCTTAACGGGATTGTGTGTGTGTGGGGGGGGGGGGGGGTTGTCCGCGTCGCTTCCTCAGAGAGGGTAAAAAGGAGAAGCCACTGCTGGGCCTTGTGACCGCCGCCGCCGCCGCCGCCGCCCCCCCGCGTGCCTTTTTTATTATGTGCCTGTTGCTTCTCTACCCTAGGTGTGGAGCTCATTTGCTCTTCAGTTAATCCTCTTAACAGTCCCAGGCAGCAGTTTTCCACGGACTGTTTCTGCATGCAGACCTACTTTCTAAACTTATTTAGTCTGTTTTTATAGTCTCTGGGATGTCTATTGTGTTTCTGTGTGTGGAAGCGCTTATTAATCATAGAATGACTTGAGGTGGAAGAAGCCTATGAGGTCTTTGAGTCTAACCCCCCCCCCCCCTGCTCAATGCAGGATTCGGAATCAAACCAGATCTGACAGATGGGTGTCTAATTCTCTCTTGAATGCTTCCGGTGTTGGGAGTGCTCACTACCACTCAAGGCAGTTGGTTCCACCTTCGTCCTGCTCTAACAGTAGAATGAGGAAGAACTGTAATGTTACCAAGTCACCTTAATGTGCTGAGTGTTCAGAGTGTTACTTCTCATTCTGATGCCATCGCACTTCCAGGTTCAATTCTTTCATTCTCCTTTACAATCATTTCTGGATATCAGGGCTGGGAAATACCTTTGGTGGAGACCTCGAAGAACAGTGGCCAGCTAAAATACTCAGTGGATCAATGCATTTATTTGATTAAGTGTTGATAAGTAACAGACTGAGGGGACTGAGGAAACCTGTGTTTGAATCCCTGCTAAGCCATGGAAAGGGGGGGTGGGGCGTGAAACTGGTAAAACCACTCCTTCTATATCACACCTACCTTGAGGGTCACTGTGAGTCATTTCCAACTTGAAGATACATTACACACAGTGTTACATACACACACAGTTTTAGATACATCTGTATGTGCATATTTGTTGTACAATAAGGGGTGATTGGAATCTCACATCAACCTTTGTGTGGAGGCTGTCATAAAATTTATCATGGGTAGCTTCAGTGTTTGAACAATTCCCAAATGTTGCCCAAAATACATTTCAGGCTTTTCCTGCTGGTATTGTGCGTCCTGATGCACAGTATGCATTTATGGAAAAACTTAAGTATTCTCTTACTGCACAAAGTCACCATTGGAAAGGGCTTTTTAGCAGAATTCATGTCATGCCTAATTTGTTTAAACTTCTGAAAGAAATAGCAGAAATGTGAAACTTGCTGACCCAGTTTCTGTGCAAAGCTGCCAGGAGTAAACTTCTTAACTAAGGGTTCAAGCTTACAAGTTCAAAACAAAACCTGTAACAAAAATCATTGTGTTACGTCCACTTAATTATTAATCTGGAAGATACTAGAATCTTATTAAGCTTTCAAAGCAGGAAACTGGCGGAGCTAGATCAGGCTCACATTGCTTCCTAATCAAGTTATATAGCTATATCATTTGGCTTGCTCACAGAGCCTTTTTAAGATGCTAAAAGGTATGGGACAGAATGTTCATTTGAATCCCTCCAACTGTCACCTTGTGTTAACTGGTCATTCTCTTCTATGTGTGAGCCGGACAGAACTGCCTGTTCTCTCACCTGCAGTTGGAAAATAGCTTTATGAAATTCTGTCCTATTGGTACTTAATTACCGGTAGGCATGCTATTTGTGTGATTTCCCTGTATAATTCTGTTTTGCATTTTATAATGTATAATCCAGTTTAAGAAATTACCTAAAAATAGACTACATTTTTCTGTTTTGAACTGTTATAGTGGCTGCATCAGGTTAGTCACATAAACAGAATCTGATAATCATGGAGTGTAGTTTCTTATTTCCATGAATTCTGGATGCACCTAAGTCTGGTGAGCATTGCTTGTAATAGCACAGTTGTGTCTACTTTTTCACAGAAGTAACTCTAAGGAAAGGAACAAATATAGGTCTGGTTCAAGAAAGCAGCAGTATAACAATTTCCTATCTAAAATGCAGGCCTATGCTACTTAGCATGCATATGCATTTAGCATGCATATGCATAAGTGTGCATGGAATCCCATGAAATTAAAACTTTTAATGTAGACATTTTTTTCTCCTTAGTAATATTTTTGATGAGAGGCCATGAACTTTTTAGTGAGGATTTTTAATCATTCCTTAACTGGAACTATTATATAACAGGAGGAGAATGTATGAGCTGGAAGTTGTTGGGAAGTGTGCTATTAGTGGCTGTATGATTGAAATATGGTTATCTTAGTATTCATTTGGGCTGAATACAATGAACCTATTTATGTTAAAGTAATTGTTTTCTCTTTTTCTCCCTGGAAAGTCTCTGAAATGAATCTGAGAAAGATAGTGGTCCAGATAGGTGAGTATCCAGCCAGTCAAATTAATTTTTTCTGTATATATTTCTCACTTGAAATTATGACAATTAAGATAGTTTTCAGACAGATAATATTTATGAAAACTTAAATAGATAATAATGTGATATTACAAGTCACCAACACTTAAAACGTATGGATTAAAAAGTAGATCTAAGTATAAGGACTATTCTGGGCTATTCTCTAGAACAGGAGTTCTCAACTTTTTTAAACTGGGAGCTGGGTCATGTTCCCTCAGACAGCTTCAGGGGCCGGGCAGCCATTTTGCCCTTCCTCCACCATCTGGCACTTCCTGGTGTGGTGGTGGGCCACATGAAATGGTGCCATGGGCTGCAAGTTGAAAATCCCTGCTCTAGAATAAAAGGATTGTGAAATAAGTGACTTCATCTTCTGCCTGAAGACAGGGAAATAAGGTACTGTCTGGATATGTTAAGAAAAAGAAGTCCACAAATTGCATGCCATCACCAAGAAGGCGATGGAATACAAAACCACTTGCTGTCTCAAAGAACATTGGAAAGTGAGGCTTTTTCTCCTGTAATAGACTATGTGTGCAAGCAAGTACAGAAGAAAAGCAGTACAGTAAAACCCTGGTCCGTTCCACCAGCCTCCATTGTAACCCAAAAAAATTGTAAACCGAAACATCCATAGGGATGCACTGAATTTTTTAAAATGGTCCTGAATTGATATTTGTAAACAAACAAAATTAAAAATGTGTAAACCAGGAAGGCATTTCCATAGGATTTGCCATTGTAAACCGCAGCAAATTTAAACCGTGGTGGTTGTAATCCCGGGGTTTTACTGTACTCTTAAAGTATTCAGGTTATAAATAACCAAAACTATCATTGTTATTGTGTTGTGAAATGAATTGGTAACCCATTATGACGATCAGTGTGATTTATTTATTTATTTAGATTTATATTGCCGCCCACTCGCCGAGGTGACTCAGGGCGGCTTACAGTCAAAACAGCAACAGTACAGTAAAAATTATAAAATATAACCTCACAAAATACAACCAAACCAGAACACAGACTAAATCCCCTCAGGCCATTGTTGTGGGCCCAGAGGAGAGGGTGATGTTCTCAGCCACTGCTAGCCAATGGAATCTTCTCCCTCAGGCCGTTGTTGTAGGCCCAAAGGAGGGGGCGATGTTCTCAGCCACTGCTAGGCCATGGAATCATTTCCTCAGGCCGTTGTTGTGGGCCCAGAGGAGGGGATGATAAGATCAAATGCTGGGACTGGACTGATATTTGTACTAATAAGTTTCATTCAGATTTTTCCTTGCTGTAAAATTTATTGCCTGAATAAGTAACAGTGAAAAAAGAGTCTTGTGTTTCTTGTAATTTAAGAATTTAATAAGGTGCCATTGCCAGAAAAATCAGTGATACCTATTTTTCCAGTATTGTTAGTAGGATTTTAAAGTAATTAATTATTCAATCATTCCATTTAGATTGCTGATTATATTACTGATATAGGCTGGATTCAGATATTGCAACAAACCATGATTTGTTGTGATAAGAATGGATCACAACAGACTACTGCTCTCTGTGTTAAACTCTCCAGCTTCTGTCCTCTCCAAGTAGTAATAGATGTTTTAATTGTGTCTGGGAACAAACTAATTTCCTGTTTCATCTGTATATGGGGAATTATTGTTTGTACAGTTAATTAATAAATCGATATCAAGTCACAGCGAGTTCACTTTAAGTAACCATGGTTTCCTTTATTTGGATAGAATGAGAAATAATCTCATCCACTTACATCTAAAGGAAGAGGTTTGTTTTTGTTTTTCAGTGTGTCTGAATTCGGTAATAAACTAGAGAAGATGGCTGGATCCAGATTTTTTAAATCAAAAGTTCAGATAAGAAGAAATGAAAAATATGATGAAGCCAAGATTCATTGAATTAAAAGAATATCAAATATGTTCAAATCATTATCAGTTTCAGATTATTTTTGCTTCAGATATTTTTTCCAGATAATGAGGGATTTGCTTGGATTAACTATATTTAGAACGTCTCTTTTGTCTTACTTTCATCTCTAGTTTATTGAGGAGAAACAACGTCTATAGACCTTGCTACTTCAGATGTTCTTACTTTGCTGCTTTGAACCACTAGCCTTTGCTCCATGCATGGTGAGTTTAACAAAAAAATAGCATTTCTAGAAAAATAAAGTTTGTAAATGGACCAGTAAAGTCCAGGAAGCCAAGGGCTTTGGCATAACATCTAAATTTTTAGATTCTGGAGAGCAGACTATGGTAAATAATCTAAACACTCGCCTTAAAATCAACCGAACAATGATCAAACTGGTATTTCTAGGTGTGGCTGTATATGACACTTATATAGGTTGTCTGCAAGAGTAATTATGACAATCAGTAGTAAAATCAGCTTTTCAAATAACTAGCAAAATGTACATGTTACACTTAAGATTTGTTAAAATGGTAGTAATGGAATTGCTTCAGTGTGATTTTAGGGTCTTATCCTAGTGGATTTGTCACGTACCAGCCGGCCCTCTCACTTCTGGAAAACCTCCTGTAAACCAAAACAAACACAGGGTGAGCTGGACGGCAAAATAGAGAACTCTCAGCTGCTTATCAGCTACAAGGAGGTTTAATTGGGTAGTGTGTTCAAAGTTGTGTGTGAAATGCAATGCTGCTCTTACCCTTTTAGTCCAATGAAGACAAGTTGTTCAGAAAAATTATGAAGATTTATTGATCAGTTTCATAAAGAATAAAAGTCAGTAGCACAGGTCAGTCCAATACAGTCCACAGGTAATCTAGGTAACCATTTTAAAGGAGCAAAAATGCATAGCTCCTAGGCTAAGGATGTTAGCCCATAGAGAACCAGAAACAAAAGCTCTCTAATCAAAAACAGGTCTTAATCCATGGAGAAGCAGAGACGAACTCCTAAATCAAAACAGGTCTTAATCCATGGTGAGGCAGAAACGAACTCCTCCCTTCTCTGCAAAATGGAGAATCTGCCGTCAGGTGGGATAGCTTTAGCCAGTCAAGTAACTGAGAACAACAGAGAATAACTTTCTCAAAACAATAGTTGTTTACATTTATGTAAAGACATAACACGCCAAGCTCTACTAGCTAGGCCAGCTAGAAGGATAACAACACAGGAACACTGTAATGTCAACAAGCCATTGTGGCAGTCTTATAAGGCATAGAGAGAGAAAAATGGATTTTTATGAGGCCTAGCTGAAAAATAGCAATTTCAAGCCTTGGGAGACATTAGGAAATAGGTCTTTTCCCTGACACGCCCCCCCCCCTTTTTTTTGGAAAGGCAAACCATAGTTTGGCTTTACCAAAAGGCACTATTTTCTACTGTTGAGCAAGTGGTTGAGCAAATAAGCTATCCTTTGTATATGCAGGATACCAAGCGTTAAAGCTTCTTCCAGTTTTAGTTACTGGAGGTACATGTTAAATAAGTTACATTCTGCATTGCAAGCATACTAACTCAGGTGTTTACGCACACACCTTTACACTCTGGCTAAAACAAATCATGTAACAGGTACATCAGGTTCAATTTCCCCATCATCAGTTTCAGGAAACATTCTGCTAAGGGAATCTGCATGTACATTCTGAGTCCCTTTGATGTGTTGTATGGAAAATTGGTAATCCTGTAACAACAAAGCCTATCTCAAGAATCTTTGGTTTGAACTCTTCATCTTGTTCAGGAACTTCAATGCATTATGGTCAGTGAGTAACTGGAATTCTCTTCCCCACAAAAATGACCTGAGCTTGGTTACTGCCCATATTATGGCCAGGCACTCCTTTTCCACTATGGAATAATTACGCTCTCGGGGAAGCAGTTTTCTGCTGACGTATGAGATGGGATGCATGTTTCCTTCTTCATCTTTTTGGAGGAGACACGCGCCAAGACCATAATTACTGGCATCTTTCTTCAAAATGAACTCTTTGTCAAATTGTGGAGGTCTGAGAATAGGGTATGAAACCAACTTCTCTTTTAACAAGTCAAAAGACTTCTGACACTCATCAGTTCACACAACCTTAAGAGGTTTTCGTTTTTGTGTTAGCTCAGTCAGGACATGTGGAATAGTACTGAAATCAGGAATAAATGCACGGTAGAAACCAACCAGACCTAGAAACGATTTCACCTGTTTCTTCGTCTGCGGCGTAGGCCAGTCCTTGACGCTTTGGACCTTGTCATGGACTGGAACCATTTGAGAAGAACCAACTTCATGTCCTAAATAAATCACTTTTCCCAAACACCATTGGCATTTGGATGCTTTAACAGTTAAATCAGCATCCTGAATACGTTGCAGGACAGTTTCAAGGTGTTTAAGATGATCAGAAAGTGATCAACAGAGAATAACTTTCTCAAAACAATAGTTGTTTACATTTATGTAAAGACATAACACGCCAAGCTCTACTACTAGCTAGGCCAGCTAGAAAGATAACAACACAGGAACACTATAATGTCAACAAGCCATCGTGGCAGTCTTGTAAGGCATACAGAGAGAAAAATGGATTTTTATGAGGCCTAGCTGAAAAATAGCAATGTCGAGCCTTGGGAGACATTAGGAAATAGGTCTTTTCCCTGACAGGATTTGTCATGTGAGTTAAATGTTGGAACCTGAACTAAAATGAATGTATATCAGTTGCACAAACACAAAAATTTTGATCTGATAATAGTTAAAGGAAGGGGGTGTTTATATAAAGAAAAATGGTAATCCCTTGGTTATACTTAATATATACTTATGAAAAATCAAGCTTTAAAAAGCAATCTGTAGAAATATATTTGTTATATGAAGATAATTGCACAGAAAATTATTCTGCAGCTAGTGAAACTAACATGCCTATCTAAGTAATTTGTCTATGTGTCTGGCTTCTTAAAAAGACATTTTAGACCACGGGTTCTCAAACTTTTTAAGCTGCAGGCCAGACCACACCCCCTCAGACTGTTGGCGGGATGGACACCACCACCACCCCGGTGGTGGCGGTAGAGGTGGGAAAGTGGGGGACTCGAGGTGGTGCGGCGGCAGGAGGACCACCCTGAGGGGGCCCCCATGCTGCTTACCAGCCTGGAGGACCTGCCTGGAGGCATCCAAGCTGTCCTTCTCTGCCACAGTTGGCTAGAGTGGCCCCCGGGAAAGATGTGGGCAGCTGCATGCATCCTCTACCTCAGTCTTTGTCTCCTCCACTTGGCTTGGCATGTCCCTCACAGCGATCCATAGCAGAGTGGATGTTGTAAGGCTTACAACATCCTCCCTGCTATGGAGTGCCATTAAGGATACACCAAGCGGAGGAGGCAAGGATTGAGGTGGTGGAAGCGGTGACTGGAACAAGGGCATGGGCCACATGAAATGGTACTGCGGGTTGAGTCTGGCCCGTGGGCCATAGGGTGAGAACCCCTGTTTTAGACACTTACCATCTATACTATAAGAGTTATTTTCTTAACAGCTTAAACAACTTTGAAGACAAAATTGAGGTCTGTGCATGACAGTTGTGGCATTGGACAATGGATTGCTTGTTATGTCAGATTTCTTGAGCTGATTGTGTTTTTAAGCATAGATGCCAAAGACAGATTGTGTTAATATAAATTTTAAAAATCTGTGTTACTTAGAATCATTGAAGATTTTTTTTTAAAAAAAATACTGTTTATTTAAGATAGACCAATGTTAAATACACACACAGAGAAAGAGAAAGTCTTGTAGAATTATGCATATTTAAGTTTCTCCTCAGATTTGTAGAACCTAACCTGAGACCTAAGAAACATTGGTTGCATTCAATTGAAAATATTTTTCTATCCCTGTTTTCCCTTTCTGAGGATGAATTAAATAAATTGGCATATCTAGTTTATCTCTTTTGGGGTATGGAGAATGCTGTGGATTATAAAAGAGAAACTGAACCAGGTACTCGGTCTAATCTGGGCACCTTGTGAATAGGCCACAAACATTCACATACCTGTCCAATGTGCACATACAAATATCACCCAAGACAGCTTACCAGAGTAGTGAAGAGGGGAACAGTTGGTGTTACCTTCATCACCTTAAATTAAAGAGGGAAAGCAGCAGTTGGAGTGATGAAGACAATTGCAACATATCTTCTCAGCCAACTATATAGCCACAAGACTCAAAAGGTTAAACTTCCAGACCTTATAGTAGGATTTAAATCTTTTAAGCATTGCCATAGCTTTATGCTGTAGTGTAAAGATCAACTTAATGAATCTGAGTAGGACTGAATCTGAGCATGTGGGGGCTTGGGATAGTCTACTTTTAGAGAATTCAGTGTAAATATGTCAGCAGTTTGATACTCGGGTACTGCATGACGGATTGAGCGCCCATCTATCCCAACTCTTGGAGACATGAAAGGAGCTTCATTTGGGCATTCCCTGAACATGGAGTTTCTTCCTCACAAATCTTTTCAACCCAGGATAATTTATGACATGAAATTATTATAATAATTATAAGCAGACAATATTAGGAGAATGAAGCAAGGAATATCCTTAGGTCTCCAGTCACATAAATCACCACCTATTCCCCCCCCACACACACACACACACACACAAATTAATATGTTACTGTGCTAGTAACATATATGATATTGCCATAAGCTGTTTTCCTGGTCTCCCCTTCAGTCAGCTGATGTGATGGTGGTGTTTCCTCCCCCTCCCCCCCCCATATAGATTATAGGGATTATGTGGAATGTGACCTGGGTGTTTTTCATTACCCTGTTTCTCATGTGGCATCTTCCATGTTATAGTATGAAGATGTGTTGTCTGTAATTCTTTTTTCAATCTTTGAGTTACAAGGAAACAATGGCCTTGTCCCAAGAAATTGATAACTATTTGAAGGTGAATGGGGTGGTCTGAGGAAGTTGTCATATACAGTTTGTAAAATAGTATAGAGGCAGCTCAAGATGGAGATTAACAGTTATATTGATTGTAACTCAGCCTTTGGGCAAACTTAATTTAGATATTTGGATCCTGACCATTAGAAACAGTATATAGAGATTACTTTTTTATACTGTTTATGCAAACATTTGGCAGAATTCCAGTCGTCCCCCCCTTTAATTTCTTTCCCCTTAATTCATAGGTAGGCAAACTATGATCAGCCAAATGTTTGGCTTGCAGTTTTCATAATCCACAAGTGGATCATGCTGGGACTTGGGCATTATAGTTCAACAAGTTGCCTTCCTGTGCTTCCATGTCTGAGAACAATGGGATTTTAAAACAAAACATGGACATAAAGCTTTAGGGGAGTAAAAGCGAGCTTACTTGAATTGGTATGCTTACATATTTTATATTTTCTTCTATTTCTAGATAATGTGAGCAAATCATAATAGAAGTGACCTGAGTATATGAACTTATTGGGAAGAAATTCAGCTTCTTCTGCCTAGCCTCTACCCCACAATATGAAACGTTTAGTATCGGCACAATTTGGAAAGAATATATGACTTGGAAATCTCAAGATTCTGGTTGGGATTGCGATTCTGTGCGTTAAAGGTGTTTTTTCAAAAAATTGTGTAACCTTTTCATGAAACTACAAAGAGATGTTCCTTGCCAGATTTTTTTGCCTAACCTAAAAATACAATTTACACTCAGTTCTAAAATCTTTACTGGATTATGAAGACACAGTAGAAATAACTGTGGTCAATCATGGATTCAAATAGAGCAGATTCGCCACAAATTGATGATAATTTTATGATGGATAAAATCAACTGTTTAAAAATGGAACCAGAAGATGACAGTAATTGTGAATTAGAAGCAATAGATATAAAAACTGAGCCAGAAGACTTAAGGCAGACAGATAGCAGTGATGAACAAGAGGACAGAGAAAAGAATTTCATTCATAGCAATTCAGGCAAATATATTTCTGCAGAAAATGAAGATGATTATGGATCTCTCTTTTCCCAGTACAGCAACACTCTTTATGATGTAGCAATGGAAGCTGTAACACAGAGCCTTCTTTCAAGCCGAAACATAAGCTCCCGAAAAAAGTCACCTGCCTGGAACCATTTTTTTATATCTCCTAGAGACAGCACAAAAGCAATATGTATGTACTGTATGAAAGAATTTAGCAGGGGTAAAAATGAAAAAGACCTGAGCACAAGTTGTCTAATGAGGCATGTGAGGAGAGCTCATCCTACTGTACTTGTTCAGAAAAATGGAAGCATACCAACCATCTCTTCCTTTTCTTCATCTACATTATTAATACTGCCTCAGCCTGGAGAAGTTGGAGATTTGACCAACATATTAGCCCCTGTAAAATTACTTAAGAAAACAGTTTCAAAGATCCCATCCCCAGATCAAATAACTGAGGAATCTGTTCCTGTAGTTTCTTCTGAAGAAATGCCTTCAGACCTGTCACATAGTGAAATGAGCAATAAAGAAGAAGGAGCTGCTGGATTATCTCAACACTCAACCAATAATCAGTGTGAAGAAGTGGTGGAGAATCTATCAGAAAAAACTGTTCAGGTCCCTAAAAGTACATCAGGCTCTAGGAGAAGATCAGCTGTCTGGAAACACTTTTATTTGTCACCTCTGGATAACTCAAAAGCTGTTTGTATCCACTGTATGAATGAATTCAGCAGAGGAAAGAATGGAAAAGATCTTGGAACCAGTTGTTTAATACGACACATGTGGAGAGCCCATCGTTCTATAGTTCTACAAGAGAATGGGGGTGGCTCAAGCATTCCCCCTTTGTACTCTGCTACTCCAACTTTGTTGCCCCCTTTGCTGCCTTCAGATAGTGACCCAGGTTCTGTGACATCTCCTGGGAAAATGGCTAAAGAACCAACATCTGTCGGTTCTTCTCCAGATCGAGTGGCTGAAGAAAGCAATTCTAATCTCCCTTTGGGGGATACTTTCATAGAGGACTCTTTATTGTTGTCATCGTCTGAAGATATAGGTGAAGCTTCTTTAGTTTCTTCCCCTGAAAAAATCCCTTTGATATTTGAACATGGCTCTGTTTTTCATCAAAATAAAAGAATGATGCGAAAGCTCAAGTCAGAAGTGTGGCATCATTTTTCTTTGTCTCCAGGTGACAGTCTAAAAGTTGTGTGTAGACACTGCAGTTGTATAATAAATCATGGGAAAAACAGCACAAGCTGTTTAACAAGACACTTATACAGACGTCACCCTGAAATCATTGGGATACAAAAGAATTTTATTGATGTTAGTCTAGCAAATTCTCCTTATGCTACCTTGGCTTCTGCAGAATGTTCATCTTCAAAATTGACTGATTTACCCACACGGGTTACAAATGATACTCAAGTCATATTTCCTATAAGTAGCAAAAAGACCTCAAAACTGTGGAATCATTTTTCAATTTGTTCTGCAGATTCAACTAAAGTAATATGTATGCACTGTGGACGTACCATAAGTCGAGGGAAAAAGCCAACCAATCTAGGTACCAGTTGCCTTCTAAGACATTTACAACGGTTTCATAACAATGTGTTGAAACCAGATGCCTCAGAGCCAGTATTGTCGTCTTCTACAAATAGTCATGTACCATTGAATAAAAATGTTTTAGGAGCTTCAACATTTGAAGAAACCAATGATAAATTTTCTGACACTCACCCCGTTGCCAAAAAAATTACAAGTCTTGTAGCTGAAATGATTGCACTTGACCTTCAGCCATATTCTTTTGTAGACAATGTTGGCTTTAATCGATTGCTTGAATACTTGCAGCCTCAATATTCATTGCCTTCACCATCGTATTTCTCTCGTACTGCAATTCCAAATATGTACGAAAGTGTAAAAGAGATAATTGTTTTACATCTTAAAGAAGCTGAGAGTGGAGTAGTGCATTTTACATCTGGAGTATGGATGAGCAACCAAACCAGGGAATATCTAACTCTTACTGCTCATTGGGTGACGTTTGAATCTAGGGTTCGACCACAGTGTGAAGATTATCATTGTTCAGCTCTACTAAATGTATCACAGATTGATTGTGACTATAGTGGTATCAGCGTTCAAAAACAACTAGAATATTGGTGGGAAGCCTGGATAATGTCCATTGGACTTCAAATTGGAATAACTGTTACAGATAATCAAACTATAGAAAAAACTTTAAATGAAGGGGAACATTCAAGTGTACAGTGTTTTGGTCACACCATTAACCTCATAGTGAATGAAGCTATTAAAAGCCAGAGGATGGTTCAGAACCTGCTTAGCATTGCAAGAAAGATATGTGAACGTGTTCATCGGTCAGCAAAGGCAAGAGAGAAGCTGGCAGAGTTGCAGAAAGAATATCACTTGCCACAACATCCGCTAATTCAAGATGTTCCATCCAAGTGGAGTACCTCATTCCATATGCTTGAACGGCTAATTGAACAGAAAAGAGCTGTTGATGAAATGTCGATAGAGTGCAGTTTCAGAGAGTTAATAAGCTGTGATCAGTGGGAAGTGATGCAGTCTGTCTGTCATGCACTCAAACCATTTGAAGTTGCAAGCAGAGAGATGAGTACTCATATGTCCACTTTAAGCCAAGTAATTCCAATGATTCACATACTCAACCGGAAAATAGAACTACTGTTTGAAGAAACAATGGGGATCGACACCATGCTAAAGTCTTTAAAGGAAGCTATGGTGAGTCGGCTGTCCTCCACTCTTCATGATCCAAGGTATATTTTTGCTACACTTTTGGACCCTCGTTACAAGGCCTCCTTATTCACTGAGGAGGAGGCAGAACAGTATAAACAAGATTTAATCAGGGAGTTAGAAATATTAAATGCTACCTCAGATGATGATAACCCTGTTTCCAATGATAGTGATACAGGTTCATCATCTAAAAACTCTTACGGGGATAGTAACCTTTGGTCGCTTATGGAAGACATGAAAAAAACAAAAGTTCCAAAACAAAAGGCAAAAATGCCTGAAGAAATGGTGCTTTCATACTTAGAAGAAGAAGTACTTGAGCATAACTGTGATCCTCTAACATACTGGAACTTTAAGAAATCATCTTGGCCAGTGCTATCCAAGTTGGCTGTTAGATTCCTTGGTTGTCCTCCGAGCATTGTTCCATCAGAGAAATTGTTCAGTACATCCAATGAAAACATCAGCTTTAGTCAGTCAAGGTTGGCAGTAGAACACTTTGAAAAACTTATATTTTTGAAAGTAAATCTTCCTTTGATATACTTCCAATATTGAAACTTAAGAACAAGTTGCCAGTCTAAAATTGTTGCTCACTGGATTCTTAATGTTTGTAACTTGGATTGTTAAATTGCTCCAGTAGGGGCCGTGTATGATACCTTATCAGTGACTGTTGTTCGAAATTCAATTTTATTTTTTAGCTTTCTATATGTCTACATGTGCCTTATTAATAGTCCTTCAGGCCAGATTATGTACATACATGGGTTTTTTTAAAATAATTTTAGAATTAGACATTTTTCCAATGATTAAAAAATTATTTAGCTTTTAATTGTAAATTGTAAATGAAGTTTTAAGCTGTTTGAATAGAATGGTAAAGAGATGTAAACAGTTCTATTATGTAGTTTTTTTATTCAATGTAAAAACCAGGTACTGTATATTAGCTGAACATTGCTTTAATTGCAAGGACCATTTTGTAGCTGTCAGAGGAAAGCTGTATATAAAGGTGGGATTGAAGCCATCTTTCTACTTAGCAGGTTTTAACTGCAATCGTAATATACTTAAAGAGTAATGATAATATTCAAGTATGTTGTATGTACTAAGGGTGACTATTGAATTAGTATTTGACTAAACTAAACTTAGCGGTATCATGGATTATCAGTTATATGGTGACCTGTAACTTTGCCGTTCAGTGATCCCTATTCAGGTTTTTTACACTGTATGAATTAGAGCTTGAGTATTTATAAGGTCTTTGGGATGTTTTATTTCCAAAATATTCCAATTAATATTAGTTATTTAACGCAGTGTATTGAAAGGTAAAATATAAAGAGTAGGCATCAGGCTAAAGCCTTTTAAGTTTAAGTGCATCAAAGCATCCACTACTCCACATTGTAAACATTAATTCCTGGTTTCCCCTGTAATTGAAATCTGTATATGTCATCCTCTTGCATTCCCATTACAAGAAGCTGATTATAGATTGGTGCCCTGCTTAGAATGTTATATAGTAGAATTGACCAATAATTGACAGTATCCATCAGGCAAATAAGATTTTTGTAGAAACCGTTTAAACCTCAAGTTGAGGTAAAATAGCCAGCATTCTAATTGTAAACAAATATGCTCTTCATTTTTTAAAAAAAAAACTTTAAATATTCATTTTCTGAGTTTTTGTGTGTTGTTGAAATTCTTTTGGGAAATGAGTTGATTATGACTTTTAGAAAAGATGTAGTTTTGTTTAAAATACTGTACCTCCACCTAATTTTTGCATTTACTATGTTTTAGTGTATTTATAAATGGTGAACTCAATTTCTGAAATTAAACATCTTATTTGCAATTTTTAGAGTGAGTTCAATCTACTATTTTTCCCCCTAAAGGATAATGGAGATTGCTAATTCCATGTGACATTAGGAATATATGGGAGCATAGCAATGAAATTGAATGAATGTGGAAATAAGAGTTTGAAAGTGGAGTGTTTGTACACTTTTTTCAGTTCTCCACTCAGTAAGAAAAGTACAGCTGCTGGCTAATTAAGTCCCATGCCCAGGAAGTGGTGAAACAGAAGAAGCAGGAACTATACGCTCACCATAGCAGACACCCAGGCAGGGCAATCCAAAGCTTCAGTCCAAGAAGAAGTTCAAACAAAATCCAGACAATCTGGAGCAAGGGATTCAGGAGCAAGGCAGAGACTGTCAGACAAGTTGCCCCTAGCACCTTGCAGATCCAACTGAGGCTGGGTTGTTGTGATGCTTGATCCCCGCCAACACACAGCTATAGGAGGTCAGTCAGCAAGTGGAAGAACACAAGTGTAGGGTTTGGCCCTTTAGTTGTCTTGGGAGAAAGAGGCAAACATTAGGAGAACACAAGATCTTTCCTGCCTTAGGGCTTCCAACCAAGCTCATGCTTTCAGTTTTCTTTACTCTTGAGGCTGAAGGGTGATCCAATATCTGGAGCCCCTACAGTGGTGGGCAGCAAAAAAAAAAAAAAATTGCTACCACACTGTGGGTGGAGCCTATGTCATGGGCAGAGCCTACATGGGCAATCTAGTCATGCCTGCCCCATGGCCATGTATACATCTGCAAACAGGCAGCACTGGTTCTTTTGCTGTAAATGGAGATGAGCACTGCACCCTAGAATCAGATATGACTGGCTTTTGAGCAAGGGAGACCTTGAACCACTTGCAGGGACAAAACCTCACATCAAATTTAAATACCAATCAGGGATCTTCTGTTACCAGGTAAAGGTTGCCCTTGCTCGAAAGCCAGTCGTTACCAACTCTAGGGTTCAGTGCTCATCTCTGTTTATAGCCAAAAAGCCAGTGGACTTGATCCACAAAAGCTCACATTAAAATACAGCAGTTAGTCTTTAAGGTGCCACAACATTTTTGTCTTTGTTTTATTTACTCTCTGATATGCTTGCACAGAATAAAACTTTTTAAATGGTAGCTGTGTTAGTCTGGGCAGGGCAGGGAGGTGGGCGTGGCCAACTAGTTTTGCTACACCACCACCCCCTTTGCTGGAAGGCCACACAATTTTGCCACCCTCTGCCCGAAAGCCACACAATTTTGCTTTAAAAAACCTGCTGGAGGGTGGGGTTGCGAACCTGTTGCTGCCCACCACTGAGCCCCTACCAATCACAGCTTCAGGTTTTGGTTCCTTGAGGATCTGGGACCTGCATCTAGCAGGTTCTCCTACCCCCAGTTCCTGGTTCTACAAAATTCCACAATATGCAGGCTTAGGCTTTTTGTTTCCTGAAGGTATGGGATCTGTAGACCTAGGCAGGTACTTTCTCCTGTTGCGGCCATGGCAACACTCACCCTCCCAATTTAACCTCCCCTTTTCATGCTTGTGACCTGGCTTTCCTGGGTAGTGATGATGGAATTTAGAGAAGTAGGGCATGAGCATGAATGTTGTGTCTCCCATGAACTATCTTCTGGTCCATAGCCTTTCCAATCCACCAGATACTGTAGACACCCCAAAGTAGCCAGTGGTTCAAGATACAGTGAGTGTCCCATTCCTCCTCATTGATGAGGGGTTCAGGCCCAGGCTGGATTAGGAAGAACCTATGGAAGACTTTAGGGCATATGAAAAAGGTAGAAGCCGTCAATGGAAAGCAAGTGAATTGATTTAAGCTGTGATTGGGAAAGAGCCAACAAATGGCATTGTTACTGGGTTGGACGTTGCAGAGTAGAGGGTGGGTAGATAGCCAAACCTTGTGTCCCACTGCCAAGGTATATCCAGGTCCATAGTTTCTATAGGGTTTTATTCTATGGCTCCCATAATGGGCTAAAACCAGTTTGGCATATGGAAGAGTTGGGAGTGTTGTCAATGATAGACTCATCCAGTATCTTGCTTAATACCATAAGTACTGTTCTAACATTGGTGTGTTCTGTCTGCCAATCTGACTGGGGTTGAAATACAAAAACACAGTGGTTTGCATCCAAGGCCTTGGAACAGCTGCCAGTTAGGCTGTGAACTAGATTTCACAAATTGTAGATTAAGTGATTGGGGAGGCCATACAACCTAAAAATATGGTTTCCTCTTAAAACATGAAGTCTCCAAATTGGCAGATAACTTAAGGCAGTGGGTATGGAGACCAGTTGTAGCTGGCTTGTGTGTGGTGGGTGGACAATTATTGAAAACCAATTATTTCACAGGCTGATTCAGAATAAGCAAAGCTGCATTATTCTTTCCCTAAATTTGTATCACCCCCCCCCCAAAAAAAAAAAAAACAACCGAGGATAGTCTGCTATAGATGCTAAATGCTAACAAAAAGGCAGACACCTATGGGGAAGCTACGTGAGGCTCATTGGCATGCTTTAAAGACCAGGTATCAACAGCTGAAACGAGATGCACTTTCAGACCAACACACAGATTCCTTGTCAAAGGTATATTTTTTAATCTTCCTCAAAATATGAAACTTAGAACATCCCATAGTAATGTTACATTCTCAAATACCATTTCAATCGCCTTGCTCTTTCATGGAACAAATTCATGTAATTACATCCTGGAAGTCTCAACACAAGAACAAGGCTGACTGAGTAAGACTTGAGGTTTTAATATTCCTAATTGTTAGAAGTGAGCAGCAGTCTGCACTATGAGACTACGCATTATCTCCAAGTGTTTAAGACATTTTTTAAAAAATTGAGTCCAAAATCTGGAATTGATGCTTTACAAGTGCTTCGGACTTACACTTGAGTTTTTCAATTTCTGTAGAATGTAATTACGGACTGTAAAAGGATACAATCTGCTGCTTATCTTCCCGCTGAAACATGGGGCCTGGCTTGGAGACCATGTCACGAGGGTGCCCGAGTGTTTGATAAAGTAGCCATGAGTTATGAAAGCTTGCACATTTTTGATTTTTTGAATTGACTTATAAGAGGTATCGCCTGTCTCCTGCTATCATATGTGAGACACTCATGGCATGGTTTTCACTGACACACCCTCTCCCAGAATTTCCCATGAGCGAGCAGGAATTTGAACTCAGGTCTCGTGTTCTAGGCTGACACTTTTCTCCTTACACCACACTGGTTCTTGGAAGTAATCTTAACATCACATGTTTTAGGAGGCAAAATTTTCTTTTGTGCATCTCCATTGTTTTACAGCAGGTTTCATGTCTCATTTAAGCATGGTTTCTAGGGCCACAATGTACCAGGGAAATTTTGCCAGCCGTGATCGACCTTGTGCATCTTTAAAACCTGCTACAGAGCACAAAAAACCCAAAACCAATTGGGAAGGGTGCTGCTTTTTTTTAGGAGCAGGGAGAAAATCTCGTTACAAATCTTAACACAGTACTGGAACCACGTATCTGTGTCTGAATTATTAGTGACTGTATATCTGCATTCATGCTGCCTTACATGGAATAACAGACATCAGGATGAGAAGGAAGATTTGCAACCCCTAACTAATTTGGGTACTCAAATTTTTAAAGCAGATTATAGTTGAAAGTTTTCTGAACACAAAGACAAAGGTAAAGGTCTCCCTTATTCTGAAAGCCTGCCGTTACTAACTCTAGGGGGCTGTGCTCATCTCCATTAACAGCCAAAGAGTCAGCACTATCTGTCTGCACATATTTCTGTGGCAATGTGGCATGCAAGACTAGATGCTGGAGCGCATGGAACACTGTTACCTTTCCCGCTAAAGTGGAATCTATTTATCTACTTGTAATTTCTTGCTTTCAAACTGCTACATTGGTAGGAGCTGGGATAGAGACGAGTACTCACTCTGTCATGCAACACTCAGGTCTTGGACTGTTGACATTCCAGTCATCAAGCTCGGCATCATAACCGCTAGGCCACCTTTTGCTGAACCCAAAGCAACTTGGAAAGGAGGGAGGCTTCTGTACTTCTAACACTGCCGTTCACTTTTACTACTAAACGCTTCACCAGGCGTCAGTTCCATCAACCAGTGCTGAATACTTAAGTGTATGTCAATAAAAGGCTTACTGTGCCCCTTTGATGCAGAATAAAAGTGATCAAACGTGTGGTACTAGATGCAAAGGAACTGCATGGCAGCGTTGATGAACTGGTTTTACAGGTTGGCATTTCGTTGCATCTTTTGTAAATCTGCACCCTACTTGTTTCGTACCAGAATACACCCAGCATAATAGTTACCTTTTCTTCATTTTGGAAAAAAAAATGAATAACTGGAAGCAGCAGCATACAGCACTTGCATGTAGCACCTTCTTTTGCAGCTGCCTGTTCAAGCATTCATATTTTCAGTTAGGGCCGTCGTATGAAAATTAACTCAAAATATTTGTATAAGGTTGTAATGTATTGATTTGGGTGCTCTGAGGAAGCCACAATACAGTACACCTGGCTGCCATAAAAGCAGAGTGCACGCGTTGTTCTGTGTCAGTCTTTTTTTTAAAACCCACCCACAAATTTTAATGGAAGTAGCTGAGAAAATATTTCTTGAAAATACTTCTTAGTGTAAAACAGGGGTGCCTAAACTTTTTGGTTGAGTGGGTTGGTTGCGTGGTTCCTCCCACCCAAAGTGGAAGTAAAACGCACCCGTGCATGTTCAAAATGTTGCCGTAAATACAACCTTGGCTGTCGTAATCACGTTTACGACAGCCGCAGGTGCTTTACGGGTAGTGTTTTGTGCATGAGCAGGCATGTTTTACTTCCCCTTCCAGGAGCGGTGTGGGCAGCGCAGGTTGGATTATTAGGCACTGTGGGCTGGATCCAGCCCACGGGTTGTAGTTTGGGCACCCACGGTGTAAAAGATCAATTCACTGAATGCTTCTGACAAGTTTCACACACTGCAGCTAGAAAGCCTGAAGTGACTTAATAGTAATTAAAATATTAAGTAAGGAGCATGTTCTAATTGACGTAGTCAACTATTTGCCTTTTGCTTTATGTTTTCATAATAACACCTTTCAGTAGCAGCTTCATTTCTCCCTCCAACTCCCAGGTTTGCATCATAGGTCAGAACACTCTATAGAATTGACGGCAGCCCTGGTTCAAAAGTCCCACCAGAACAAATAATGGATTGTATCCAGCTGCCGCATAGAAACAAGTTGGTGTTACAATTCAATAAATCAAGTGCAGAAACCCCACACAAGACATTCACAAATCAGACATTTTCTACAACCGATTCCTAGATTCTGTATGAAATATTAAAATGCTTCTGCTTAGGTCAACGGTTACTGGATCTTTCCCATGTGGGTGCTGTTCAAATAGATAAAAGATACCAGCATTTATCCATGCCTGTCTCAAACTCAGGCACTCTTATAAGAAAGACTGCAATCCCATTCTGCTAAATTATGTTGTTCAAAAGATAGTTTAGATGGAGTGAGATGCTAGGACCCAAGTATTATATGTTGTACCTGCCAGTTTGGTGGGGTGCGTGGGAGTGTATCAGTGCACCATTCTACTACTTATACATATGTACATGAAAGAACATATGATAAACGGTCTCAGAATATAACATTCAACTATACATTACATTTTTGTGAAATATGAACACATTCTGTATTCTTCAGCAAATATTTGACAATCTATATATAGTTCTTATGACATATGCACATACATGCCTATGCAGCTGTCTCCCTCAATGCAACTGAATGGAGTCATGTAAGGTTCTCTTGATTTTTCAAATGCATTGCCTATTGTTCTGAATTAGTGCAACAGAATCTGAAGAAGTAAATTGAAGACTCTCCATATTTATGTTCCAGAAGAAGCTGAAAGCTTTTCCAACAGTATTAGTTTAGATTTCAAGTTTAAAGTAACAGGAGGTAGTTTAGTAAAGTTGAGCCCAATCCCACTTGTACCAGGTATATGTGCCATCACTCGGTGGGTTGTCTTATAATATGATATGTGAACAGGGTCCATCTCCATAAGTAAATGTGTGTATGAGAACATGAGCGAGTCTCCTGGTTTAAGGTCTTCTCTTTTGTCATACCTGCAAGAGAACCAACAGTTACTTACTCCCACATACAGTAAAACCACACATAAAGAGCGCCTCACTTAGAGACTAACTTGCTTACAGAGCAGTATTTTCTCCAAATGGTCGCCTCGTAGAACAATTAAAAACTTGCTTAACAACTAAATCGGGGTTTGCAATCCCCCCGCCAGAAGTCACGATCGGTCACTTACTATGGTGGTGGTGGTGCTTTTTCCAAGTGTTTACTTGAAGAGCAACTCGCTTAAAGTGCAATCTTGTGGAACACATTATGCTCTTTAAGCGAGGTACCACCAGTCAAACCTTGCATAAAGAGCGCCTCACTTAGAGAGTAACTCGCTTAAAGATCAAATTTTTCTCTGAATGGTCGCTTCGCTCAACAACTAAAACCAACCAAAAACTCACTTAACAAATAAATCGGGGTTCTCAATTCCACACACACACACACCAGAAGTCACAACTGGTCACTTACAATGGTGTTTCGCTTAAAGAGCAAACTCACTTAAAGAGCAATCCTGTGGAACGCATTATGCTCTTTAAGCGAGGTACAACTGTATTTGCAGAAGTTGTGTTCCGACACTGCCTTCTTGTAGGTACAATGTTACAACATTCTTATTTGCTTGGATTTTTCAATTTGGTTTTGAGCTTAATTTTTTGGTATGATTTTTCATATCCTGATGCTGATGAACTAAACCTCAAGAGACAATGTTGGATGCAACAGCTTCCCTAAGTTATGTACCTGCTTCTTCAAATTGCAAAGCAGCACCATCCAGAACAGGTGGTGCTTCAATCTCCTAGACTTAGGAACTAACAACTTGCCTTTCACTGACCTTGCTAGGATTCAGCTTTGGCTATTAGCCCTTAATTTATCCCATTGCCAAATCAAGATAGCACTTCCAAAGCCCCATCTGTTTCAGATAACACCAAGAATTATACTGAAATCATCAGCATACTAATGATACTTTAGTCTAAATCAATGGTTCCTAAAAACAGTCGGCAGACAGTGCTTTGAGGAATTGACTTAGGTTTCTGGGACTTGAAGTCCAATAACCAAAGGTTGGGAAACTGGTCTAAATCCTTGGGTGACCTTACCCAGCAGCTTAAGACACGTATTAAAGACTGGGACCACACAGGTGTGGGGATGAAACTTTGTAGGGCTCCACAGCTCAAATGTGGCAGAGTCAAGCGACACCTCCCCCCCCCCCCAAAAAAAAAACCCCTACTTTTTGAAAAGGGTCTTGTAGATATGAGTTAGATCCATCATATCATTGTGTCCTCAGCAACCCTGGGTTGTTTTGACACGTAACATGATCCATGTTTCAAAAGCAGCTAAGAAACCAAAGTCAACCAATTCAACTCCCCGTCTCTCTCCCAACATTCCTCACGGCAACTCAACTGTCTCCATACCAAACCTTCCAATGAACCAAGAAAACTCCTGTAGGATTTCGAGTTCATCTAGTTAATCTCCCTGCCTTCTTAAACTGACTTGGCATTTTTTAGCGGCAGAAATGGGCGGAGGAGACTGCAAACAGGACACGAGGACTGGCAAATGTATAGAAGAGTCTGGCTGGCTGGCTCCATTTAATGACATCTAATATTTTCAGCCATGCAACACAGCTCAACCCATCTGTGATGCAACTTGCTGTCCCTACACCATCTCTGTTTACTTTTCCACTATATACTGGAGAGTCCAACAGCCAATAGAATGTCAGCTGCCTTACGAACCTATATAAACCAGCATGCAATTCCTATCATTTGTCATCGTTGGCTACGCCTGCTAAGGCTAATGGGAAATGGATTCCAGCAACACCTGGAAAGTTACACGTTCTCCTCTCCTTTATGAACAGAGAGAAGAATATGTTGTCTATTGGTCGAAATTGGCTGCCTCACCAACTATGCAGAATAAGGTTTGTCTAATACAGTTTGAGACGCAACTATAAAGCTCTCTTCTTGAAGAGTTTAATTTTCCTATCCTTCCCCAAAGCTGTATGAAAGTTACCAGATGACATATTTTCAGCTTCCAATTAAAACAGAAAGTTTGGACCATCTGCTGACTAAAAATGAACACCTGAATAGCTCTTCAAATGGAATTTTACCTTTGGCTATCAAATAAGCTGTTATTAGAATATCTGCTTCCCTAAAAATATTCTAAAATTCCCTACATATTAAAATCCTTTCATCCCAATTCAACATACCAAGATTATAAAATAGAATTTATAACATATCATAGACAGTCTTCTGAGAGAGAACAGTAAATCCTTGTCATTTTCTTAAGGCACCTATAGGTATGGCAATGTTTGTTTGTTTGTTTGTTCAGATTCATATTGCCGCCCACTCGCCAAGGGAACTCAGGGCGGCTTACAGTCAAAACAGCAACAGTATAGTAACATATATGTACTTCATAAATATAACATAAATATACTTCATGTTGTTCCTCATGATATGCCCAAGGTATTGGAGATTTCTTTGTTTAATGGTCTTAAACAGTTTTGTTCTTTATCTATTCGGTGTGACCTCCAGCTCCATTAATTTATGATTCTATGATTCCAGAAGCAACAGTGCATCGGTTAAATAGGTATTTTTTGAGACAATGACATGTTGCTCTGGATCAAACAGCCCTAATGAGTAACTTGATGTTGGTTTTTTTTAAGGAGTCAAATCTTAAATTGCACAGGCAGGCAAAATACTTCTGTTTTATATACCAATCTTGGTTGCACATAATCAGTAACTATCTGACCTCTTGGCATGCTAGCTAAGCTGCACTGCTCCAAACAAAACTCTGCTCACAATTTAAGCCCAATTCCAACAGACTCAAGGCTGACTCAACCTCCTAAGGTTTGTAAAATTAATACCCAGGTAATTAACTGGAGAACCACCCAGAAAGCACTAAGAGCAATGGGATAGTATATAAGTGCAGTTGTTATTGCTATTATTGAAAAGAAAGTGTTTGGAGGCTTTGGAAAATTCAAATTATTTCTAATAACTTCTAGTAATGAAATTAGAAGCATCCTGTTTGAACTTTAGTGAAAATTTGTGACACTAGGTTTTCCAAGTTACATACTCCCAGGATCTATGAAACTGCATGTTTTGGATCCTTCTAAATACAGGGCCACGGTGGCTTAGTAGTTAATATGCTGAGATTGACAATTGGAAGGTCAGCAGGTCAGCAGTTTGATTCCTGAGTACTGCATGACGGAGTGACCTCCCATCTCTGTCCCAGCTCCTGCCAACCTAGCAGTTCGAAAGCAAGAAATTGCAGGTAGATAAATAGGTACCGCTTCGGCAGGAAAGGTAACAGCATTCCATGTGCTCTGGCGTCTAGTCATGCCTGCCACATAACCACAGAAATGTCTGCAGATGCAGACAAGGCTGGCTCTTTGGCTGTAAACAGAGATGAGCACCGTCCGCTAGAGTCAGACACAACTGTCTTTCGAACAAGGCAAACTTTTACCTTTACTATATATATTAGTAAAAGAATACCTCAAACTATGGCCAAAATTCTATTACAGTAATTACTTTATATATGCCAGTGTTAAGTGAAACAACATAAATTACAGTGGCAAATTACTACCAATCCAGGAGTCACTGGTTATCATGTACCAAATCATGCAATTGCATGCAATAATGATTATAACAGTTGACTCATTCATGACATAACAGTCTTTCCCTGTCCCAACTGGCTTTCAATCTGGGACCTTCAGTATGCTACACATGTGCTCAGATGCCAACTCACCATCCCTCACATGCTACTTTGAACCACTGACTAAAGCGAACTGAACTAGCAGAAGACTACCAGAAACCTTCCACTGCTCATCCAAATGAACTAGATAAGATCGCCACACAGGCTCCTGGACCATCCTTTCACAGGACAGTTTCACCTTTGTCCTTCTTTGCAGCAGCCTGTGACATCAGGGGAAGATGCTAACTGATCCAGAAGAAGCACACAAGGGATACATAGGACAGTTCCATTAATCCCTATAGAGTGTTGTTCCAAATGATATGCTTGGTCACAAAGAGAGGCAACTTCATTGGGTCTGGTGACTAATTATCTACTCCTGATTCCTTCTGGGGGCTGAACAGGTATTCCAAAAATGACTCCAAAATGAAGAAGATGGTAATGCTACAATAAAGGTCAATATTCACTGAAGGTAATCCTAAATAAAGTACTATGCCCTTAGGGGTACAGTACTGTAGAACACTGGTGGACCTCAATTCCCAGATGCCTAAGTCAGTACATTGGCTGATCAGTGCTTTGGGGAATTGACTTGGGCTTCTGGGAACTGAAGTCCAAAAACCAAAGCTTGCGAAACACTGTTAAATGATGCCGAGGGTGTGTGTTTCTCGACATACGTATGTATGTATGTATGTATGTATGTATGTATGTATGTATGTATGTATGTATGTATGTATGTATGTATGTATGTATGTATGTATGTATGTATTTATTTATTCGATTTGTACTGCCGCCCCCTCGTCAAGGGCAATTCTGGGCCGGTCACACCAAATGTTACAGAACCCAACATAAAAATTTTCCCGCAATAAAAACAACATAAAAACCCCAAGCTTAGAATCAGTAAAAAAAACTGCACACACACACCGGGATGGCCTTATACCAACCAACAGGGTGGTGCTACCCCACCGGCAGCACCCCACACCTGGTGGGCTAGCCATGTTTTCAACCCCTTTCTGAATGGCAAGAACTCTGCCTGGAAGCACAACCTGGTTGGTAATAGGTTTAATAGGAAATCACTGATCTTGAAGGTGTCTAGCAACAATTTGCCTATTGTACTGAGAAAAGAAAGTCTGGAGAAAGCCTGGGTCACACTTTCCCCACTGAACTCTACAAATTCTTCTTCTCAGCTACAGAGTATTTGGGATGTGGGGGGATACCCTTTCCATGATACCTGCAAAGTCCTACTGGAGCACTCTGGCTTAGCAATGGGCAGAAAAAATACCACTCCTGGACTGCTAACTGGTAACAAGTACAAGAACATTTATCCAGTGATGGGTTGTTACCAGTTCGGACCGGTTCACCCGAACCGGTAGCACCCATCAGGAGGGGGTCGCCGGGGGGGGGGAACCCCAGGCGACCCAGTTCGGTCACCTCTCCGGGGCCCCTCCGGAAGTGTACTTCCGGGCAGCCAAAATGCCTCCAGAACTGTGCATGCGTCAAATAGAGGTTTCATGCATGCGCAGTTCCGGGCAGCCATTTTGGCTGCCCAGACAGGAAAGGAAGGAAGTGCCTCTACAAGCAGCGGTGGCGGCCTTTCTTTGCTGTGCTGCGCCACTGCGGCAGTTTGCCGCAGCGGTGGTTTACCGCCACTACGGCGCAGTTCCTGCCTGCCTGCTGCCTGTCTGCTGCCTGCCTAGCTAGGCAAGTTACTGGGGTTTTTTTTTTGTTTGGGATGGGTGGGTGGGTGGGCTGAGAGGTGTGTGTGTGTTTATTTTTAATTTTTTTTCTTTGACTCCGCCCACACTGTTATGACCTCATGGTGTTGGCTCCACCCATGACATCATGATATTAGCCCCACCCACAACGTCCATGACGTTACGGTGGGGTAGTAAAAAATTTGACATCCCACCACTGCATTCATGCATAGAAAAACAGGAAGCAAAACATTTGTTTGAAAGGTTATTTGTTTTTACCTCCAGTCCGAATTGACTTCTAAAAATCGAGACACTCCAGTCTGAGCCGCAGCCTCATCGATATGGATGAAAACATCTGAAAAGAAAACAGACAATACTCCCAAATAGAAAGCCTTTCAAGATACAAGTATCTGAAAACAAACAAGAACATAGCTGATCTATATTGTAGGAAGACTGACAGGATCTTTGTTCTTCAATAGATCTACTGAGGTTTCTCAACCTTGAATCACCAGATGTTCTTAGACTTCAGTTCCCAGGAGCCCTGATCAGCAGGTGTAATGACTTGGGCTTCTGGGAACTAAAGTTTAAGAACACTTGGGAACCCAAGGTTGAGAAAACTTGTAACAAAATAAGCTGCAAAATAGCAACTTAAGGAGTGTGGAATGAGTGGACAACATACACATTGAATTAAAGAATCAAGGTCTTATGAGCAAACACTCAATCCAACTTTCAACAGGGAAGGGAGTCACCATCGCTCAGACTAACTGCAATAATAAAACAGGCTGGGGAAAATCATATATCCTGCTTTGAGCTCAAGTCAAGAGACTTCCCCTCAAAGATTCTGTCCAAAACTTATCTGTGCCTTCTTTCTATGAGGAGCTGAGCTTTACAGTATGGATGGAAGGCATATGATTCTCCAGGTATAGCTGGATTGCAGCACTCACCAGCTCTGGCCAGTCATGGAGCATGAGAATAGCAGGCCAGCAACATCTGGGAAGAGTTACATCTCCCCATTTTCTCATCATGGTCTTCACTTGAAGGAACTCTGTTGACTAAGACAGCTCTTCACCACGCCACACTCAGCATGGCTTTTGACTGGCTTTCGGCTGGCTATTTTCCCAGTTTATCGTCAAAGATGGTAATGTTACAATAAAGGCAGTGGTGGGCACCAACAGGTTCACACACACACACCCCAGGAGGGGGGTAGAAAAATTAGGTGGCCTTTGGGCAGGGGAGGGTAGCTAACTTGGGGGCCACACCCACTTCCCTGCCCTGCCCCATCAGGTTCTGTCCCTGCAAGTGGTTCAAGGTCTCCCTTGCTCAAAAGTCAATCATATTCGAATCTAGGGTGCAGTGCTCATCTCCATTTACAGCCAAAGAGCCAGTGCTGCTAGTGTTTGCAGATGTATACATGGCCATATGGCAGGCATGACTAGATCCGCCCATGATGTAGGCTCCGCCCACAGTGTGGTAGTGAATTTTTTTGCTGCCCACCACTGAATAAAGGTCAATATTCACTAAAGGTAATCCTAAATAAAGTACTGTACCCTTAGAGATACAGTACTTTAGAACAAGGAGATAGTAAAGCATCATACCTCCATTCTAAGTTGAATCCCAAAGGTGATTCATATTGTTTTTAAAATGTGCAAACTCTGTCACTACAACTTAGTTTGCTCCCACCCCTACCCCTGGTGACTGTTCATGGTACAATCCCCAAAACTTCTGTTTTAAGTTTTGTCTCAGCTTTACTCACCTGCTGTTGAAGGTATTAATTGATGTAGTTTTTGCATGGCAACTCCTCCAGGGTAATTGAAGTGTGAAACATAGAGCGATGTTCCTGAGTAAATGGCATTAACGAGAAGATGGGCTATAACAAAGAGGGAGCCTAACTTATATAGCCATGATTTCTTGTAATTATTTAGACTGCGAAGTAAGGAGAAATGAAACATGTAAAATGGTAAATGTAAACAATAAGAAAGTTAATAGCAACAATTGCACTAAGATATCTCATAGATGCTGAATTTTTTGAAAAAAAGAAGCCAAACTTACATGCGTGAGCAACCTTTGGCAGCCACGATATTGAAGATTGGGAAAGTGTATATAATAAACCGCAGCTCTTTGTGTGGGAGGAATGAATATAAAAAAATAAAAGCAAGTGTGGGTAGAATTAATATCCGTGTCCTTTTGTCTGTTGCACCAAATGGTACAAACAGAATACTGCATCCCAGAGCCCGAGGCAAAGCTGAATAAAAATACCACAGAAACGGAGAAGTCTTAAAATTAAAAATTAAAAAAAAAAAGAGTTAAGGATTTTTGAAGCATCACCAACATTTTATTCCCCCCCACCGCCACCACCAATAAGGTAGCTTGTACTGTTTTTATAATCTCTGCAGGAATGTACACTCAGTTCTGCTCATAACATACATATATGCTATTCATATCCACAATAATAAAAATCAAGTTATAGCTAGTGAGATGTAAGAATGCGAATTTGTTCACCAGGACATGTGCTATTTATGGGGTGGAGGTATATGCACAAATATACACAAAATTTCCCATCCCACCTCCCTTAGAGATGGCATGACTTTAGGAAAAGGCAAAATGCCATAAATCACTTTTCTAGAACAACAGCAAATTGAACTAATGCTTCAAAAACTGACTCTCGCACAGGCAAAATGGAACATTATTCATGGGGGAGCAGGAGGTATCAGCACACTTAGAAGAAACCAGGAGCTCACAAAAATCTGCATAAACAATAGTCAAAAACAAAAACTAACCCAGAGGAGGCTGGGTGAACCTAGAACAAGCCAATGAGGACCATGGATATTCAGTGGCCCTGGGATTCTGACAGACTGCACAGGAGGTAATTAACACCTGAAAAGAGGGTGGAAGCAGAATGAAGCATCCTGAAAGAAGCTATGGCTGATGGTTGGCATCTTAATGAAAACAGTCCACACTGTACACTTTTGTTAGAAATTCCAACTTGTCCTTCTCTATCGCTGCGCTGGAACATTCATGACAGAAGAGGCAGTCTCACCACAAGAGGCAGTTTTGCCACTGCCGTGAGGAAAAGCAAAGGTTTGCCTTTCATTCAGCAATTCAAGGAAATGTTTTAAGAACTGTGAAAAAGAAATCAAAATAAAAAATAAATTTTGGGAAATATTTTGTTGAACTATGATGTGTAGAAAGGTCCAGTCAGCTTCAACTGGAAAAGATCGGATAGGTCACCAATCCACATTGTTTACAAGCAAGTTTCAAAGTTACAAACCAGGGATATTGGACCTATTTGTGAAAAGTCCGAAACAAGCAGAAGCATTCAAAACAGCAGCCATGTCAGGGGCTGTTTCAGTATATGTAACAATTAAAACAATATACTGATAGCTTGTATACCTGTTTCCTTAACCTGTGGTGTGCAAACTAAGGCCCGGGGGCTCATTTTACTTCCGCTTCCAGGAGCAATGAGGGCTTCATGGGCCAGATGAATTGGCATCAGGGGCCGCACCCGGCCCCCAGGCTTTAGTGACCGACTCCCTCAACCACATGATCGGCCCATGGCCCAAAAAGTTTGGGCACCCCTGCCTTAGACATACAGAACATGGTACTCATGTCACAGGTTTATATACACAATACCCGTGGTTATGGGAGCAAAGCTACATGAAAGACAGATGTTGAGTTAGGTTGGGATCACACAGGGAAATAGATCCCTCTTTGGACCAGTTGTGGACCACTCCAGTGTGATCAATGTCCTACCAACTGCACAATGCACAAGGAAAGACGACCCAAACTGACCCCAATCCAGGCGCAAAGAAGTCCAGCTCTAAGGCGTTTACTTTTTGGGAACAGGCTGGAGCAACTACCTGGGAGATACAATTATTAATTTTTAATACAGTAATAATAATTTAAATAAGAATTAATAACAATAATGTTAAAATAAATACATATTATATTGATAATAAAGTAATTTTAATAATAATTAATTAAATTATTAATATGACTGATGTAATCAGGTAAGTGCTTTTGCAGCTGTTTAATCACACCCTCAGAATGACAATGAATTCAAGGAGACAATGCATCATTAACACAGGCAATGGAACTTTCAATCAACACACTGATCATTGATTCAAAGTAACGAACACTTGGAAAGTTCATTACATTTGTTCCCAATGGTATCATCACTTTGAAAGTTAATCAACTAAACCCGGATCTATCTTCACTCATCACCACCCCAACGACCATGTAACAGTTTATAAACTTCACCTAAATATTGTATTCAAGGGCAAAAGTCCTTAGAGTAGTAAGCCACAATTAGAGAAGGTCAGCAGAATCAGTGAGAATTGAGTGAGTCAACTCCTTCCATAAGTTCCACTGAATCAAATGGGCTGACTCATAACTGCAATTTACTATGTTAAGCAATTGGATTTCAAAGTCACCAAAACACTTTTGGGTTATACAACCAAGCAAAAGACATCACTACAAGAAGCTTTCTTAGAGAAGGATCAGTCCATCTGTCTATGTAGCCCAGTACTATCTTCTTAAGGGACTTTGATGGCTCAAGTGGTCAAGACGCTGAACTTGATGACTGGAAGGCTGGAGTTTGATTCCCAGGTACAGCATGATGGAGTGAGCTCCCATCTCTGCCCCAGCTCCTGACAACCTAGCAGTTTGAAAGCAAGAAATTGCAAGTAGATAAATAGGGACTACTTCAGTGGGAAGGTCAACAGTGTTCCATGCACTCCGGTGTTGAGGCATGCCTTGTCCATGGAAATGTCTGCAGACGCAGACAGCGCTGGTTCTTTGGCTACAAACAGAGATGAGCACTGAACCCAAGAGTTGGATATGACTGGCTTTCAAGCAAGGGTGATCTTTACCTTTACTATCTTCTCGGGGATGCAACAGCTCTTTAGAATGCCAAGTCTATTTCATCACTGGCAACTTGCTCCTTAACAACTAGAGACATGAAGGATTGAATATGTAATGTCTAGCATGAAAATGAACATTTTTGATTGCAGATTCCACATTATTATTATTATTATTATTATTATTATTATTATTATTATTATTATTATTATTATTATTATTATTATTATTATTATTATTATTAAATTCAAATTTATATGCCGCTCTCCTTGCCGAAGCAACCCAGAGCGGCTAACAATGTTACAATAGAAAACATAATATACATATAATATAACAAGTATAATACACAGAATGCCTTCCTGTTCAAAAAGTCACTCTCCATGCAAGAAGGGCAACAGACATTCTCAAGAAGTTGAGCAGGACTTTTACCGTCCTCTTCCTTTGATGTTTGTCATACAAAGCATGGAGAATTCACATGGCTGTCATACTTGGAGGAAATCTGAAATTAAGAAGGGATTTCAGTTTGCTTGTTTAAATACAGTACTCTTTTCGAAAGGTGTTGTTGTTGTTGTTATGTGTCAGAAATTATTCTGGGTTGAAAGGATTTTTGCTAGAGAAACGCCACTCAAGGGACATCTGAATGAGGCTCTTTTCATGTCTCCAAGAGCTGGGACAGAGACAGGTGCTCAAAACGTTATGCGGTACCTGGGTCTTGAACTGCTGACTTGCTGGCCTCCCAGCTAACAAAGCGAGCTTCTTAACCACTGAGCCACCTCACTCCCTAAAAGGCTTAATTAAGTGTCATGAATAAGTCAAAATATATGATTACATTGTACCACTAAATATTTAAAGGATACTCCCCAGTTGGAACTTTTGTTTAAAACTGTGTTATACCAAAGTACTTTTCCTTCAGGCCACAAAAGCTGCCTCCAAAAAAAGGAGTCCAAGGCTACTGTGAATCCTAGAAGAAACAAAAACTTAAATGAAAAGAGCTAATCAGAGAACACTTTTTTACAAATGTTATCTGCAGACTTGTTTTACAATACCTTAAAAACAAGAAGGTAAACAGTGTTCCATGCGCTCCAGTGTCTAGTCATGCCTGCCACATGACCATGGAAACGAATGCAGAAGCAGACAGCGCTGGCTCTTCGGCTTTGAAACAAAGATGAGCACTGACCCCTAGAGTCAGATGCAACTGGCTTTAGAGCAAGGGTGACCTTTATCTTTACTAAAAACAGGATCAACTAAGCCATGGCAGAATGTGACAACCAGGGAGAAGTGGCATATGACCTGTAGTACCAAAAGTGTTGTGAAATGAGGCTGCATTAATTTAGATGAATTCTGGTTTCCTGAATTCTTCTAAATTCATGATTTGTTAAGAGATTACAGTCAAACTTCACATAAAGACACCTCGCTTAGAGAGTAACTCGCTTAAAGAGCAGAATTTTCTCTGAATGTTTGCTTCGCTTAACAAATAAAACCAACCAAAAACTCGCTTAACAAATAAATTGGGGTTTGCAATCCCCCCCCCCCACACACAGGGTCACTTACAATGGTGTTTTGCTTAAAGAGCAAACTCGCTTAAAGAGCAATCCTGTGGAACACATTATGCTCTTTAAGCAAGGTACAACTATACTTGATATAAGATACTGTACCTGTATACAATTCAAGACAGTGACACAAAGGTCAGGTTCAGGGTCGTGTGACATTGTTGCCCCTCCTGACCCCCCCCCCCCCCCCGAATCCTGGCTACGGCCCTGGTTAGGTTTACATGTTGCACCAGTGTGAGCATTCCAGTCCAGGAATGGGCAAAATGTAGCCCTCCAGATGTTGTTGGACTATAACTCACATTAATATTAGCAACAGTCAGAGGTGTGAAATCCTCGAAATTGACACTTATCATCTTGTAGAGGGTTCTACTTTGCCTGCTCTTGTCCTAGGCCAAAAGGAGAAAATCTGATCCTCCAGATATCTGTATAACACTGACTATGCTGACAGGACATTAAGCAGAAAATATCTGGAGATTCAAAGATTCACCAGCCCTAGTTTTCAACGTGAATCTTTGATTTGCTCAGAAACCTACCCAAGCTACATAAAGACAATGATGCATCAATGGGGCTTATCTGTCTACATTTAATACACAGGCATCTTCACATGAAGCCCAATTTTTCTTCCAACTGTTGGATCCCTATTAAGACCATTCTTGCATGTTAGCATTTAGGGAAACCTTATATGCAGAATTATGTTTCTCCACAGATAACAGGGGTGTGAAACCTTTGTCTGCTAGGTATTTTAGCCTATAACTTTCACAATCCCCATACCATAAGCAATAGTTGCTCAAACCTCTAGGGATTGAAGGCCAAGATATCTGGAAGACCAAACACATCCCATTTCTGATGTGGCATTTCAGAATTAAACCCAGCTGGTTCAAAGGCACTTAAAAACTTACCTAACCAAAAAACTCCAGCAGGAACAGCATATGATAACATTTTCACAAATGTGAGTCTTTTATTGAACAGGGTCATCAGAAGCATAAGTCCCAGAAATATACAAAGCTCTGATCGGAAGACAATAATTGCCAAAGCGGAGAACCAGATGAAAGAGCGGTGCTTTTGCTGTATCCAAGATGTAACTGACAGCAGAACTAGTTAAGAGACAGAAAAACCAGACACTGAATATACTGTACTGCCTTTCAAAAATTAGATACGTAAATAAAAAAGATCAGAATGAACCCAGACAACTAATATTTGCAGCAACAACAAAATTCCTCCTAAATTGACAACAATGCAGTTATCAAAATGTATCACACTGAAATATCAAAAATCTAGTTTAATATGGCACTATTAAAACTGGGATGAGGAGATGACACAATTTCCACCCACCTGGTGGGTGGGGGCTGATGGAACTGGAATTCAACAATATCTGGAAAGCCACCACTGTAAGTATGTAGAATTAGCTGAGAGTCAATTTCTATGGTTTTATACACATTACATCCTGGTACACTAGAGAATTCTACACAGGAACTCTGCCATTCTTGAGTCCCAGCCAAAAAGTCTGCTACATCTTCCCTAAGACGTCATATTAGAAAGATGGAAAAGTTTATGCACAGTTCTCCCCTCTTCCAGAGCTTAACAGACAGGGAGACTCACATTCCAATAGATACACAGGACCAAGGCCCTACAGGGCTTTAGAAGCAATGAGAGGCTGGACCTTGAATTCAGCACTAATGCCCATTAAGGGGGCAATGTTACTGACATGTCAGCAAATGTGCCCTTTTCAAGATGTGGACCGCTGTGATTTCTTCACCCTTTTCAAGGGCAACTGCAGAGAAATCTAGTTCAGCAGGAGAGATATAAGATACAATAGGTGGCAGAGAGTTCTGAACAGTAAGAACAGAGATATAGAAGAGGTAACCCTCAACATATTGTTGGGCTATAATCCTGCTTTTTGCCTACACTGGTTAAGGATTTGGATGCCAACACTATCTGGAGGGCTACACATTTCTTAACTAGGACCTAAGACTCCCAACTGGATAGACTCACTGAATGAATGCGACTATTGAGGTCAATACTTATGTAAGTCCTTTTGACAGTGGGTCTACTCAAGTTGGAACTGGTAACTGGATTTAGCCTACACAAATAACCCCTAGTTATAGTCCATCCGCTACAAAAGAGGGGAGAGCAGAAACTATGAGAAAGACTTACTCATGTAGGGATTTAATTCCATAAGTTATGGTGCATCCAAAGAGTTTTACACAACCTGGGATGCATATGGTTTACTTCAAAGGTTCTGCCATACTAGACTTTGAACAGCATTTGATCCCTTAAGACAGGCATGCCCAAACTACGACCCATGGGCCAGATCCGGCCCACCAGGCCATTTCATCCGGCCCCCAACATGGTATAGGAACTCTTATAATTTTATTTTATTTAAAAAAAAAATTTTTTGCGGACTTTTTTTTTGCGGAGGGATCACAAATCAGTGAAAGACAGTGATTTGCCTAGTTCCTTCCTTCTCCTGCTTAGTACTAGGACTTCTGCCGAATCTACTTTAGAATTGTTGAATCCCTCCGCCTAGGTGTTTTGGCTGTTAAGAGTGGAGAGAGAGACTGAGCCTGAGGCCATCCGGGAGCTAAAAGTAAGCGTCCACCATTTTGTCTTAGCCTTCCGCTTATTCAGGGCTGGGGGGGGGAGAATGGCTTCTTCTGGGAGAGGGAGAAAGAGTTGTGTGTGTGTGAGTGAGAGAGAGAGAGAGAGAAAGAGAGAGATGTGTGTGTGTCCAGGATTACAAGCAGTTTCTTCTGGGAGAGGGAGAAAGAGGTGTGGGGGGGGGGGAGAAAGAGGTGTGTGTGTGTCTCCCGACCTCCCTAGAGCTGATGCACGCTAATTTTGAAGTTCCCCCACCTCTTTTAAGCTGCAGGAAGCCAGAATGTCGGGATTCGAATCCTGACATTTTGCCTTGCTGCAGCCTCCAGGGAGGTGGGAGAACTTTGGAAACAGCTTGGATCGGGTCTGCCCACCTCCCTGGACCCGGCGGGGGGGGGGGGGGTCAGAGACCCCAAAATTGGTTAAAAAAAATGTCCATTTTTTTTACCAATTTTGGGGTTTCTGACCCCCCCCCCCACTGGGTCCAAGGGGGTGTGGGGACCCGATCCAAGCTGTTTCTGGGCTTCCCCGACGTCCTGAGCCAGTGCAGCAAGCCGGAATGTCGAGATTCGAACTCTGACATTCTGGCTTGCTGCACTGGCTCAGGACGTCGGGGAAGCCCAGAAACAGCTTGGATCGGGTCCCCTGCCTGCTCCAGAGACATCAGAGGACCTGATCTACAGCTGCAGGGTGGCTGGGGAAGCTGACGGGGACTCCCTGTCAGCTTCCCTAGCCACCCGCCCTTGCCTCCGCAGCTGTGGGGTGGCTGGGGGAGCCCCCCATCAGCTTTCCAGTCTCCCCACCCCTGCCTCCGTAGCTGCAGGGTGGCTGGGAAGCTGAACGGAGAACCCCGTTCAGCTTTCCACCCACCCTGCTGCTAAGAACGACTGTATCGGATAATGTTAAAAATCGCGTTATTCGATACAAGATTTTTCCAAAAATCTTGTGACGTTATACGGTTTTAGCGCTATATGATACTCACGTTATACGGGGTATTACTGTATTGGTATAAGTTGGAAGTCAAAATTGATTTACAGTATTATGGCTGTGCATTGTGTAATTCCTGATTTTAAATTGATTGGGAGACCCAATGCGCGCTAATTTTGAAGTTCCCCCATCCTCTGAGGCTGCAGGAAGCCAGGCAGGACATGATGTCAGGAAGCAGATCTTTTATAAGGCTAATGACTTTTCATTGCTAATTAAAATCCAAAGTTTCCGGTAGGTGGGGTTTTAATTGGCAATGAAAAGTCATTAGCCTTATAAAAGATCTGCTTCCTGACATGATGTCAGAAGCAGATCTTTTCTAAGGCTAATGACTTTTCATTGCTAATTAAAATCCAAAGTTTCAGGTAGGTGGGGTTTTAATTGGCAATGAAAAGTCATTAGCCTTAGAAAAGATCTGCTTCCTGACATCATGTCAGGAAGCGGATCTTTTATAAGGCTAATGACTTTTCATTGCTAATTAACCCACCTACCTGAAGCTTTGGAACACAACAACAGCTCCTTGGATGCCACATTGACCAAGCTGGATGTGAGTTTCTAGAATCTGTCATATTTTTTTAAAAGGACACTTTTAAAGGACACCGCGAAGGCGGCGAAGGAGGAGCCGGTGAAAGAGGAGCCGGCGGCAAAGTCGTTAGTGGTGGTGGCGGCGGAGGAGGCGGCAAGGCTGGGTGGATGTATGTACCATGGAGAGATAGTTCGGCCCTCGGAGCCTCTGATAAAATGTTATCCGGCCCCCAGGCCGAAAAGTTTGGGCACCCTTGCCTTAAGATCTGCAAAAAAGGGAATAGCTCAGAAATCCTTTTCACAGATATTTTGTTTTAATTATAGATAATATGAGAAGTGATATTTTACTCTGTATAATTACTTACCAATGGGAAGTGCAAACACGTTGGGGAGAGTTCGAGTGCAGTAAAACATCAAGTGGAATTGAGTAGCAGTAATCAAACAGAAAAGCATAGAGACGGTTGAACCAAACTGTTTTCTCACTTCTTTGTGCATCCGCCACAAGGCATAGATCACGCTCAGACCCAGGCTTCCTCGGACTTTGGTTAAAGTAAAGTTTTAAGAAATTATTATCTATCATAGAAATGAAGCTTGGAATTGACTAATTATTATTTAACTCATCTGTTATCCAAGTACTAATCATATTGCTATTTAACTTAATTAGCTCCTTCTCAGTTTGCCATTTATCCATAACTTAACAGTTTTAGTTTGTCTGTTTTGCCAGGGTCTGTTTTGCCACTTCCAGCAGTGAAGGCACAGAAAGCGTCTGAACCAGGGGCAGCAAAAGGAGAAGAGAAACCAATCACAAAGGCAGCAGCAGCAGCAGCAGCAACAGTAGTTCAGGAGAGCTTTATCATTTTCAATTTCCCAACTATACTAGGAAAAAGAAACTGCCCTAAGAGGGAAACAAGGGCACAAACAGACCAATGACAAAGTTTAACTCAACAGGTTGCAAGACTCATGCTTTCGGACAGCATTTTCCAACCCAGCAGTTTCCAGCTGAGCTCAACTACAAAGCCTATCCTTCCCAACCAGCAAATGAACTGTGGGATTTGTAGTTCACTGCCTCTGGGAAGTGCCAAGTTGGGGAAGCCAACTTAAGATCATAAAGTTGCCAATTTCAGGAAGTAAAAAGCTACAAGGAGAAATCCTGCCTACCTCAGAAATCCTGCCCACCTGGAGCTCCCTTTAAAGCTAACAATGGCAGTCAGAATCCTGTTCCCTGCAAATGAAGTGTAGTGCTCTACTCACAGATCTCTAGCCTGACATCATGCAAGTTTGGAGCTTCGCACAAACTCTAAAAAGCTCCTACTGTTATCACAATGTGTGACCCTAGATCAGTGTCCCCCAACCTTTGGTTTTTGAACTTCAGTTCCCAGAAGCCTAAGTCAATTCCCCAAAGAACTGATCAGCCAATGTACTGACTTAGGCTTCTAGGAATTGAAGTCCAAAAACCAAAGGTTGAGAAACACTGCCCTAGAGGATGAAGAAGATTCTGGCCATTATGCTTAGCTTTATGTGGAACTTAATGAAATAACAACTATGCCCACTAAATACATTACATTATGCTTTGAGTCTTTTTACTAAATCCTTAATAAATTAGGCCTTTTATACTAACAATCCAAACAATGAATACACTTGAATACATTGCAAGCAGTGATGGGATGTCCCCGGTTCCAGACGGATCTCTGGAACCGGTAAGACTAATCCCGGAGAGTTCTCCGGGAGGGGAGTCCACTTTTGAGGCGTCCGGTTCCGGACGCCTCACCAAAAGAATTTTTTTTTTTAAAATCTGAGCTAAAATGGCTCCAATTGACTGCGCATGCGCAGAAACTCAATTTGACGCATTGCGCATGCGTCAAATTGAGTTTCTGGACATGCGCACTAAATTGGAGCCAAATGGCTCCAATTTTAAAAAAAAAAATCTTCTGAAGCTGGATGGGAGGTTCCCCGTCCATTCATTTATCTCCCCCCTCCCAGCCTCCAGCTCCACCCTAAGAGAAGGGCACCTCCCCTAGCCGGCTACCTGGCTCCCACAGGCACGTTGGTGCCTGGCCGCGCTGTCCGCCCACGCCGCGCCGCACCGCGCCGTCCGCCCGCGCCGCGCCGTCCTAGGGTCTTGGGCCCAACAAACCCCCATGCCCTGGGTAAACCCGGCGGGGCTCGCCACCGCCGCATCCTCTTCTGTCGGGCGCCTGGAGCTTCCTCGGGCCGTTGCCTTTTCGGCCCGGCTCTGGCTGCAGCCACGGAAGGTAAGTGAGGCTTTTATATTTTGGGTGGGTGGGTGGGTGATTTAATTGTGTTTTGGGTGGGTGGTTGTACTTTTATTTAATTTTTATTTTATTTATTTCTTTATTTTATTTCTTTAAGTTAATTACGGGTCTGTGTGCCGTGTTTATTATTATTTTTTATTTTTATTTTTGCCTTGCCCACAACGTCATGATGTCATGACGTTGGCTCCGCCCATGACGTCATGACGTCATGACATTGGCCACGCCCATGACGTCCGTGACGTCATGGCGTGGTAGTAGAATTTTTGACATCCCATCACTGATTGCAAGGTGTTCTAAGTTGTCTTGGCAGTGTAACAGTTTTATATATTACAAACAGTGAGGTAAAAATATTCAGGCATAGAAATGTTCTACTGGACATAGAACAAGAGATCTCACCTATCAGCTGAGAGTAGAACTTAGACATCTGTAACAGGGACAGGACACATATGGCTGGAGTGGAAAGTATAGCAATGAAAATCGGTCCGAGGAACGTTCTTGGAACAACTCCAGGAAATTCATGATGGTCATACTGCAATTTTTTAAAGAAGAAAACTGGTAATACAGGGAAAAATTAGAAATACAATAAAACCCCTACTTACTAATGCCCCTACTTACAAATAATTCCACTTATGAATTGGTTCTGCACTGAAATCCATGCCTCGAGTTACAAACATGCCCTGATTTACAAATGAATCCCCCCACCCACCCTCTGTGTTGCCTCCAGTGAAGCAAAAAACGCCATTTTCCCTATGGGTATATATTTTATACAAATGCAGCCTTTCAGAGTCCTGTAGGTGGCAGTAGAGTGCTTAGAGAGTTCTTTGTGTGGTGTTTCAGCGCCAAAATGACTGCCGGTTGCACTTTATTGTTAGAGTTTTCTGAGTTTTCTGTCCATTTTCAAAGTTTCTTTAAGGTAAGGAACAGTTTTTTTGCTTATGTATGCTTTCTTTTCAATGCTGATGTTGTTTTTGGGTGGTTTGATTGATTTTGGAGGCTGGAGTGGCCCGTTTTGATTGTTGGAGGGTGGGATAGGGCATTTACTTTATCTGAATGGAGATGCCTCAAGTTACGGACAGACTCGATTTATGAACAAAGCCCTGGAACTGAGTTTATTCATAAGTCGAGGTTTTACTGCAATAACAGAGAGCACAAAGATGAGTTTTGTATTATATTATTTCTATCAAAGATTAGAACCAACATGGGTTACATGATAACTTAATTAGTTTCACAAAGTGCCATAAAATGTTTGCTTTTCTGGTTGTCTGAAAAAGCCAACACAAGTTTCTTGTTTATTTGATTTTAAATCATTTCCAGGCCGCCTTTCTCATGACTCAAGGTGGCTCACCATTTTAAAGCAAGTAAAATTAAAAAACACAACACATTTGAACACAATTAAACTCTAATAGTATTTTAAAATTCATTAGGGATTTAAAAACATTTAAAACTTTAAAAACAAACATAACTAGCTAAAACAGCATCCAGGGACTCCGTTTTGGTTGTTAAAATCCTGCCTGAAAAGGATAAAAAGGAGAGGGCTACCTACCTGAATATTATAAAGAAATAATTACAACAAGTAGGTCCAATGAGTTTCTTACATTAAAGGTAAAGGTCTCCCTCGCTCAAAAGCTAGTTGTGTCCAACTCTAGTCAAAATCTGACTTGTCAGAATCAGTACCAATTCACATTTTTAATCTGATCAACAAGCCAGAGACGATAAAAGTGGAATAAAAGAAACTGCCTTCCTATCAAGTCTAACCATATTTTGAGCAATGCACATTCTTCGCCTAGCCATTCCTTCTCTCTCTGTTGGGTTCCTGTTGCTCCTGCAAGTTCCAACCTTTAAATATCCAGCAATTATGAAGTGATTGATTGATTGATTGATTAGACTTGTAAGCTGCCCATATCAGCTTCGCAACTCAGGGCGGCTAACAACAGTGAAACAGAGCCTACAAGATAAAGCCATCTTTCTGGGAAATCAAGGACACACACTCTGTGCACTGTGTTTCCCAGCAGAAATGCAAAGACTGGGTAAGGAGATGCTGCAGAATCAACGGCAGCAGGTATAGAAGGCTTCAACCAGTGGTGGGCATCAGCAGGTTTGCACCAGTTTGCCAGAACCGGTAGCAGAAATTCTGGCTGGCCCCACCCATCCAAGTTTTGAAATAAAGTAGTTCTAATGTGGGTGAAACACAGGGCTTTTCTCCTGGCCGCGCCCACAGCGTGGTAGTAAAAAAATGAGCCCACCACTGGCTTTAACCCCCATCAATCCTTTGGGAATCAATGCAGCCACCGCCCCGCCCCTCAGAAACACGCTAATTCCTCTTCTAGCTTGCTACACCTCAGCTTAAACCAGTGGTGCCCAAACTAAGGCCCAGGGGCCGGGTGTGGCCCCCAACACCAATTCATCCGTCCTACGAAGCCCTCATCGCTCCTGGAAATGGAAGTAAAATGTGCCCGTATGGGCATGTTTTACTTCCGCTTCCAGGAGCGATGAGGGCTTTGTGGGCTGGATGAATTGGTGTTGGGGACCGCACTCGGGCCCTGGGCCTTAGTGACCAGTTACCTGAACCACATGATTGGCCCACAGCCCAAAAAGGGCTGGCTTAAACCAACAAGCAATAGTTCTTTAGATTGCTAAGAAATATCAGAAATTCAAAGCATACTCCCATTGAACCTCTAGTCCTTCCCATGTCCTTCATTCAAGCTATTTTGGCCTTTATAAAGCTGATAATGGTAGGAATCTGAATCTATATCTCTTCCTCAGTGGTAAATTCCAATGAGAATAAGGTCAAGTGAATGCTGGAGTTACAGCCAAAAAAACACTAGATATCCTTTGTTCCACCCATTAACTATTGACTGAATACAGATTAAATCAGTGGTTCATAACCTTTTTTTGGCCATCCCCCACCTAAGCATCTCTCAAATCCTGATGACATATAATGTCCGCTCTGGTGGGATGGATAGATGTTCTTGGGGTGATGTGGTTTCTTAAGTATCTTGACCCGCTACCATGTAGGGCTTTAAAGGTAATAACCAGCACCTTGAATTGCGCCTGGAGGCATGTTCCTAGGGTTCCATAAGGAGAACCTTGTCTTGCCACATATTTTGGACTGCAACTCCTATAAAGTTTTATTCTCGGACAAGGCGGTCAGGACTCTTGAGAGTTGAAGTCCAGAACATATGGATGGCCAAAGATCCCCAACCCCTGTGTTATGCAGCAGCTATGCAGATGTATGGCCTTCAGTCAAAATATTTCACCTTAAATTACACAGTCATTCAAATAGAACGTGAAGCAGAAAATGAACAAGAATGCACCCAGATGAATGTCTCTTCTTCCTTCATATACCATATAGACAAAGCAAATGAATTTATTGCTTTATCCTCAGTCACCCATAAGAGAAACACATAATGGGGTTCACTTTTGACTTCCTCAAATAACAGGTTATGGTTCCTACTCCCCTCCTCATTCCTTTTGCATTCAGCTGAAAATCCAAAATGAGATAACCACAGCTGAACAAAAACACAAAGGAGAAGCTTGAAAATGGAAAAAGATACTATTAGCTGTTTGGAACACACTTTTTGGTCACATGAAAATAAGTCAACAGCATCCCAGCATAAGTGAGGGAAAGATTTTACACAATCTTCTTACAGAACAATCTCATTCACCTTTTCTAAGTCCAGTTGGTGGTACAGAATGTCATGGATGGCCTGCAGATTAAAACTCTCCTCTACTTTCGTAAAGGGGCAAACAGCTAAGTGTGTGAAAGCAGCAACGATGATCAGCATCAGCAGCAGGTACTGTCCTCCGAATGGTTTCTTCTCAGCCATTCTGTACTGACAATTCTTGTTTATATCATTGTAAAAAGACCACAACTGAAAAGAAATAAGCACCTCCATTAGCTTTCACTTGTTTTCCAAAACACACTTCAGACATACAGCACAAGCTAGATCAGGGGTCCTCATGGTTTTCACGCCATGGGCCATAAACTGGGGTGGGAACATTTGTGCATGTGCAGATGTGTTTACAGTCATTATAAACATGTTCACTTCCAGGGTCACCACCGTGGGCTGGATGGCATGGCATCAGGAGCTGGGTCCAGCCCGCGGGCCATAGGTTGTGAACTCCTGAGCTAGATACATCATCGATACAAACATGTCATCTGAGATAGTAGAAGCTCTCCCACCAGGTGCATTTATTATCATTTCTTCCCTACAGAGGTTGGGGGGAATGTATGGCAGTCTTCTCCAACGTGGTGCTCTGTCCTGGCTCCCCTCTCAGATCCTGACAGTTCTGAGGAGGATAATCACACTCCGGGTAATCAGCTGTCAGGGAGCCACATCAGCTGCCGATTGACAGCTTGAGTGGTTCAGACTCTGAGCCCTCCACCTCCAAGCATCACAGGCGAGGCGTTGCAGGAGCGGTGTAGGTCGGCGCATCAGAAACTTCAAAGGAAGTCTCCAGCTGTGTTGGATTCCTAGAATGCACTCAGCTGGCCATGAATGATGATAAAAATGGCAAAACTGTTATAAACTGAGCAAATCGCATTCAATGTGTATGATTCTTAACTACCAAGTAAATTTACAGTGACAGAGAGGCTACAATCCATTTCTGATTTTTGTTAGTGAGCCTATAGATCAGTGATGGCCAACCTTGGCACTCCAGATGTTTTTGAACTTCAATTCCCAGAAGCCCTTATGAGCAGGAGTACTGACTTGGGCTTCTGGTAATTGAAATCCAAGAACACCTGGATTGTCAAAGTTGGCCATCACTGCTATAGATCAACAGTGGACTAAGAGGTGACACAATCCCAAACACTCTGCACATGCCTATTCTACATCTGAGCTACTCAGCCATCCAACCTCTATTTTTACCAGTCTGTAAAATCCACAATTAAAAAAAAATCACAACAACATTAGATTCAGCCTGAGAACTATGAAGAACGTTTAACTTCCATTACGGGATGTTTTTGTGCCTCCTTTTCCAAGAGGGTGCCAGACCAACTATATCCCACGTCTCATTCCAGAAGTACAAGCCCAGCACTTAAGATTTTTTTGTTGTTCAGTCGCACAGTTGATTCCGACCCTTTGCGACCCCATGGACCACTGTCTGCCAGGCACTCCTGTCCTCCACCATCCCCCTCAACTTGCTCAGCTCTGTGCCCATTGTGTCCACAATACCATCTAGCCATCTCATTTTTGGCTGCCCCCTACTTCTTTTGCCCTCAACCTTTCCAAGCATCAAGGCCTTGTTTGATGTCCAAAGTACCTTAGCTTCATCTTTACTATTTGCCCTTCTAAGGAGCTGTCAGGGTTGATTTCTTCTAAGATTGACCTATTTGTTCTCCTCGCTGTCCAGGGGACTCTCAAAACTCTCCTCCAACACCACATCTCAAAGCCATCTATCTATTCTTCTGCGCTCAGCTTTCCTAATGGTCCAGCTCTCACAACCATACATTGCCACAGGGAATACCATTGCTTTGACTATAGGAATTTTTGTTTGCAATTTCATGTCTCTGCTTTTTACTATGCTCCTCAGGTTTCTCATAGCTTGTCTCCCAAGAATCAGTCGCCTTTTTATTTCATGGCTGCAATCTCCATCTGCAGTGAGCTTTGATCCTAAGAAAGTAAAATCTGTCACTGCTTCTACTTCTTCCCCATATTTTCCAGGGACTGATAGGACCTGTTGCCATGGTCTTGGTTTTCTTTATGTTGAGTCTCAAGCCAGCTTTTGCACGTTCTTCTTTCAACCTAATCAGGAGCTTTTTTCATTCCTCCTCACTTTCTGCCATCAGGGTGGTATCATCTGCATATCTCAAATTATTGATGTTTCTCCCAGCAATTTTGATTCCAAATTGTGATTCCTCCATCCCTGCATTGCGCATTATGTGCTCTGTGTATAAGTTGAATAAGCAGGGCGACAAAATGCAGCCTTGTCTTACTCCTTTTCCTATTCCAAACCACTCTGTCATTCCGTATTCTGTCCTAACTGTTGCTTCTTGATTTATGTACAGATTTCTCATGAGGCATATATGGTGTTCTGGGATTCCCATCTCTTTAATTACTTGCCACATTTTGTTGTGGTCTACACAATCAAAGGCCTTAGTGTAGTCAATGAAACAGAAGTAGACTTGTTTCTGATACTCCTTTGTTTTTTCCATATGTTGGCGATGTGGTCTCTAGTTCCCCTGCCTCTTTTGAACCCCGCCTGCACTTTGCAATTTGAAAAATATCTTTTTCTTGAACATACATTAAAAGCTAGGAGAAATCTGATCTCAGCTTTCGCAGAAACAAAAAGAAATACTGTAACTGAATAGATACTATAACAGCAGTTGACATGGCAGGAAGCAGCAAGAAAGCTTGGAGACTACTGAAAAGACTGATCAATGAGCCAAACCAAAGGACACAGTGTATATAAATATAACCACAAACCGAACAGCACACCAAATGCTAATTCTAAGACTAATTCTAGAACAACCAGGTTTTAGGCCAGGGTTGGGCAATCTACGCCCCATGGGCTGGCCCCGACCCATGAGTGCCAAATGATCTGGCCCATGCCACTGCCCAGGTTTATGACAGCTGTAAATGCACCTGCGGCTGTCATAAGCACATTTACATTGCCTTTTTATTTCATGGCAGCAATCACCATCTGCAGTGAGCCTTGTTCTGTACTCTCCTACATTTTTCCATGTGAGACTAAAAGCCAACATGTGAAAATGGAAAAGCTCCAATTACTATAATGATGGTTTTAATGTATGATTTTATAGTATACTGTGAACTGCCCGGAGAATGGCAAAACTACTGGAGCAGCATGGAAACAAACTGGTATATTAGCTATTTAACAGGGTCACTGTGGGATGCAGTTGACTTTCCTGGACACACTTTAGATTCACAAAACAAGTTTCTTTCTTAATCCATTTCATGGATTTTCATGAAGAGAACACTGTCTAGAATATGAGATACATTTTTGAAATACATTTTTAAGGTGCTGCAATCATCTCATCCTCTGGAATTACAGATGGGAATCCCTTCAATTAGAAAGGTATTGTTGGAAGTGCTGAGAAGTGCAGAGAGCCACCATTAATGATGTTATAAAGGTCAATATCTATACCTTCTGCATTTTATTTCTCACAGGTCTCTCTCTCAGAAGCTTATGCAGATATAAATGGTTTAGTAGGATGTGCCAAGATTCCAGATTTTAACACAAGAACAGGTGAACATTGAAGAGATCATACCTATCTCCTATGGCTTGAGTAAGAAGAATGGTTTAATTGTGAGGAAAGGTTGAAGATAGAAGGAAAAGAGGAAGACCAAATGAAAGATGGATTGACTGCCTAAGGAAACCACAAGCAAGTTTGCAATAGCTGAGGAAATCGCTCTTCCATAGGGTCACCATATGTGAGAGGTGACTTGACAGTATGTAACAAGAACAAAAGAGAAGACAGCACCAAATCTAATTCCCAATGTAAACATGACGTTGAACGTGCAAACCAGTGATGGGATGTAACAGGTTCGTACCAGTTCGCCAGAACCGGTAGTAACTTTTCCCAGTGTCCCGGAGAACTGGTTGCAGCTTTTTTTTGGGGGGGGGGAACCACCTTCGGAGCTTACCTTTTCACTGGTTCCTCCACTGCACTTGTGCCAAGCACTTGGTGTGCATGCATGTCTACAGTGCTTGGCGCGTATGCATGGCCTCCTTGCTGTCCTCCCAAGTGGGGAGGAGGAAGAGAAGCTGCTAACCTGAAGCTCCCTATAGCCTGCTCCCCTAAGAACTGGTGTTAGGCAAAGACTTAGTACCTAATTTCTTTAACTGTTGAAAAGTGCCAAAATGAAGCCATCTTGTGGTGAGTTCATTCTGTAGTTCCTTCCATCTGACCTAGTGTGAGAAAGATTAGCTAGAATAAGCTTTAATCTCTGGTTTAAAAACTCTGGTTGATTTGTGTGGAGGGTTGGTGGGTGTTTGGCTGGGTGGGTGTATTTTAATGTATTTTTTGTTTAATTAATTTATTTACAGGTTTGTGTTGTGGGTTGGTGGGTAGAGGTGTGTGTGTGTGTGCTTATTTTTATTTTATTTTTTATTATTTTTAATTTGTTTTCTATGGCCCCGCCCACAACATCATGATGTCATGACATTGGCTCCGCCCATGAGGTTAGCTCCACCCACACTATGATGATGTCATGGTGGGGTAGTAAAAATGTTGACATCCCACCACTGGTGCAAACTAATATGAAAATCAAAAAGATGTATGCTACCTACAAAGGCAAAACCACTTCTATAAAGGTAAATCGCAAGTGGTACAACCTGTACTTCAGTCCCCTTCGACCAAGGTGATTAAAATACTTCTCACATCCAAAACACAGCTAACGTGGTCTGTCAGATTAATGAGCCAGCTTCTCTGATGCATCTGACAAAGAGGGCTGGAGTCTGCAGACCCTTGAACTCCAAGGTAAACTTCCAAGGATAATTTAAAGCGACATAAACTTTCTGACTCTACCACAACTGTCTTTAACAGGTGCCTCGACATTTTCTTGTGAGAGAAACCAACCAGCCAGCTTATTCTGGCCAGCAATACATTATTAAATCTCATTCCGACTTCTTAGATAAAATAAACAAAAGGAAGACTTTCAACAAACGCCTCCAAACCATTCACAATATTATTTTCCACTCTATAATAAGCCACTTTGGATCTGAGCCCAATCTTTAATTTAATCCCCACACACACACACACACACACTCTTTGCCCTATTTTGCTCTCCTTAAAGGGGGAGATTTCCGCTTATAGGGTCATGATTTTATTTTGTCGTTTATTTTATCGTTTATTGTTTTATTCTGTTGCTGTTGCTTATTTGATTATTTGTCCTCCGTCCAGATGGGCATTATAAAGATGTAACAAATAATATTTCCTTCCTTCCCTCCCGGACTGAGGGCCAGCCGACCAAAGGGAGCCGCTCAGCCCCCCCAGGCGATCAACAACAACCACCCAGCGCTCCGGTCCAGCAGGGTCTTCCCCCCCCCCCTCCGCCCGCCCCGAAGGCACCTGGACTTACCCTCAGCAGGGCAACCACGTGGCCTCTCCAGCCAGGGCAGCCTTCAGCGCACGTGACCCGCTTCGGAGTCAGAGGGAAAGGGGGCGGGGTTATCTGTCAAATGACGAGACAGGAAGTAGGAACCGGCTCATAAGGGAAGACTCTCGTCGCCATCTTTGGAAAGGGCAACGCGAAACTTTGTCGGTTTCGGCGAGGAGGGAGCGGGCGCAGTAGTTGGAAGACTTTAAAGAGAGGCGAGTCAGAGCGCCCGCAACCTTCCCCAATGGACTCTGCATATAGCTGGCTGGCCAAGAAGAAGAAATAAACGTCTCCTTCACTTGCTCAAGGGGCTTTACGTGGTTGTGGAAATTATTCCCCTCACACTCTCCGCCCTCCTCGGTGTTGGCCCTAGTCAGTGCTTTAATTGGTAAACATCACTGTCAGGTTGGGTGGAGAGCTGGGCCATGATTAGGAAAGCTGAGGGCAGAAGAATAAGAGATGCCTTTTTTGAGATGTGGTGTTCTGAGAGTCCCCTGGACATCGAGGAGAACAAATAGGTCAATCTTAGAGGAAATTAATCCTGACTGCTCCTTAGAAGGTCAAATAGTAAAGATGAAGCTAAAGTACTTTGGACATCAAATGTGAAGAGAGGAGAGCTTTGAGGTGGTAACACTGCTGGAGTTCCTCCTGTGAGGACTTATTTGAAATAGAATTTGGCATTTGGGTCAAAAGAGTACCTCAGTCTGCCCTGCAATAGGGGAATGGACTCTTAGGCTAACCAGACCTGGTCCAAATTGTCACTCAACCACAATGTTTATCAGTGAAACACTGGGCTAGTGGGTTTCCTGACATGAAATGCCAGTCCTCAAGCTAACACAGGCTGCCTTGGTTCAAAATATTGCTTGGTTCAACAAATTTGTATGATGCTTTTAAATGAATTTCTCCATTTTTTTGCTTTTTTGTATTGTATAACTGTGCTAGTATGTGGTAATAGTTCTTCTCAGCAGGCGGGAGTTGATTTTTTATATGCATTTTCATTTTTATGTTAGATTTACTGACTGTATATGCTTATGTTGTATTTATTTGATATTGTAATATATGATGCCCATGTTATGTTAGCCGCTCTGAGTTGCTTCGGCAAGTAGAGCGGCATATAAGTCTAAATATAATAATAATAATAATAATAATAATAAGAATAAGAATAAGAATAATAATAATAATAATAATAATAATAATAATAATAATAATAATAATAATAATAATAATAATAATAATAATAATAATAATAATAATAATAATAATAATAATAATAATAATTTTAGCTGAATGCCAAGGTAGAATCTTCTTGGTAGATGTGACCATCTGGAAAAGAAGAAATGCCATCGGCTGGAGTACAAGCAGAAAGCAATTTTCTTCACAATATATTTAAAACAGGCTTTACATCTAGATTGGGGTCATTGATATACACCAAGAATTCTCAACCTTTTAAAGCCAGGGGCCATTGGGTCATGCTCCCTCAGACAGCTTTGGGGGCCGGATGGCCATTTTGCCCTTCCTCCACCACATGGCACTTCCTGGTGTGGTGGAGGTGGTGGGGGACCACATGAAATGGTGCCGTGGGCTGCAGGTTGAGAATCCCTGATGTATCCCGACTGAGCTGCGCTGCCAGGCAGAGCTGCTGCCCTTCCGGAAGGATGTAAAAACCTGGCTGGCAGGGCAGGTCTGGGGTACTGGATAAGGCGTCCAACACCTTACAAAACTGAATCCGGGATAGTGGGGCGGGGCCAACGTCATGACGTCATGGGCGGGGCCAACGTCACGACGTCATGGGCGGGGCCAAAAAATAAAGGAGCAAAAAATGGCTCCAATAAACTGTGCATGCGCAGAAACTCAATCTGATGCATTGCGCATGCATCAGATTGAGTTTCTGTGCATGCACAGTTTATTGGAAAATAAGCCATGTGCCGATTTTCGGGGGGCTCTAAAAATATAAGCCACCCCCCGAAAATAAGCCATCAGGCCATTTTTGGCCATTTTGGGGGGGGGGGGGAAGAATATAAGCCATGGCTTATATTCTTTCCCCCCCCCCCCAAATGGTCAAAAATGGCCTAATGGCTTATTTTCGGGGGGTGGCTTATATTTCTATATACTCATAGAAATATAAGCCACCCCCCGAAAATAAGCAGGCAGCCTGCTCGGACACAGAGAATACACCCCCCAACTCTGCTTACCTTGAAGCTCTGCTTATTTTCTCTCCCGACTAACAGCTGATCAGACTCAGAGGCTTTTTTAAAAACTCCGGTAGGGAAACAAGGAAGGGGGAAAATTTCAGCGATGTGATTGGCTCTCTATGTCAGCTGACATAGAGATCCAATCACATCGCTGAATAGGTGTTTCCCCTATTCAGCGATGTGATTGGATCTCTATGTCAGCTGACATAGAGAGCCAATCACATCGCTGAATTTTTGGAGCCATTTTTTGCTCCTTTTTTTTTAAAATGCCTGCTAACCGAAGAAAAAACGGGACAGCCGGGACGTCATGGGGGAATTCCGTGACCATTTTCCTAAAATTGGTAACTTGGGATTCCCCCTCTCAAATCGGGACTGTCCCTGAGAATCCGTGACGGTTGGCCGCTATAGTACTGGAGGCACAACGACCTCAGCCTGCTGGCTGGCTTGACCTCCCCCCCCCGCTCCCTTAAGTTCTTAAGTTTTAAATCATATAACGTTTTAGTCGTAGTGTTAATTGGTTTTAACTGTGGCTTTTTGAGAACTTTTAGAATTTTAGCCTTTTTATGTGTTTTAAGGATGTGTTAAACTGCCCTGGGTTGTCTTCGGCGAGGAGGGTGGTATAGAAATTTAAATAAATATATAAATATATACAGTAGAGACCAGCATGAATCTGTGTAACCAACAAAGATCTACATGTTTTAGCAATCTATGTGTATGGCCTCTGTTGTATAGAAAACTGAAAAGTATATGAAACTGTAGTAAGATTACAACAGAAGGAAGGTGGCCTAGGAATACCAAATATTGTAAATTATTATAAGGCATTCCAAGTAAAATGAATAGTAATAAAGTTAATACAGGATAATATCCTGTTTTCCCGAAAATAGGACTTCCTCCTATAATGAGGCACCCCCCTATGTTTCCCAACCTCAGAAATATAAGCCCCCCCCCAAATAATAATAATAATAATAATAATTAAGCACTCACCTAAATCTTGTCCTGGTGATCTGCTGTATCAGCAGTAAATGTGTACTATATTCTTCGTCATGGAAAAATAAGACATCCCCTGAAAATAAGACCTTGTGCATATTTTGGAGTTTTTAAAAATATAAGGCAGTGTCTTATATTCGGGGAAACACGGTATAGAGACTGAAGAAACCGATTGGACAAAATATAGAAAATTTAAGGGAGGTTTATTTTTAACAGCCCAAGAGAGTAAGGTCAAATTCAAAAATAAAACTTTGAAAGATTTATATTACTGCTGGAAAAGGTTAAAAGATAAATTAGCCCTGGGTGACTCCAATTTTGGAACTGACTGACATACTGGATTATCCCCTAAAATTAACTAAATAAATGAAATTAAAGTTATTACAGGATAAACTATAGTTATTAAATCAATGGACAGCAAAGTGTAGTGATCAATAAAAAAAGAAATGAGATATATATGAAACTAGGTTTGAACTGGCTCCAAAAATGCAAGTGGAAAAGTGGCATAAGAAAATGAGAGCTAAAAGATATATAGAAAGAACCCTGATCCCATTTGAGGATCTGATATATAATTTAAGAAGGGGATTCAATACAAGTACTGTAAATGATTAGTTGGCAAAATATACCAGAATCTAAATAAAAATGAGGAACCACAACAAATATTAAGGAAAACCTAGGAGAAGGAATTGGGTATTACAATTGATGAGAATGCTTGGAAATGGAAATGGAATCAACGATTAATGAAATTACTATCCATTAAGGAGGAGCACAACTGTAAAATCATCTGGAAATGGTATATGATCCCAGTACGTTCACATCAAATTAGTAAGGGAGGGACAAATATGTGTTGGAGATGTGGTAAAGATATTGGAATGTACCTACCCATGTTTTTGGGGATGTGAATATGCGAATAAACTTTGGAAAATGATAGAAGGGAAATTGGGGGAAATTATGGAAGCTACAATTAAAATAAGCCGAAAAACAGTAACATTGGGGGGGGGTTGATGATATTAAGTTGGGCAGCAACAAGAAAGAATTGATAGTTATTGATGGCAAGTGAATGGAAGAATAAGATTCTTGGGGGGCAAGCAATGAGAAACCTGGGGAACATAGTGAAAAGTAGAGACATCAAATTGCAAACAAAAATTCATATAGTCAAAGCAATGGTATTCCCGGTGGCAATGTATGGTTGTGAGAGCTGGACCATTAGGAAAGCTGAGCGCAGAAGAATAGACGCCTTTGAGATGTGGTGTTGGAGGAGAGTTTTGAGAGTCTCCTGGACAGCGAGGAGAACAAATAGGTCAATCTTAGAAGAAATTAACCCTGACTGCTCCTTAGAAGGTCAAATAGTAAAGATGAAGCTACAGTACTTTGGACATCAAATGAGAAGACTCCAGATGTTCTTGGACTAAATAAATAAATAGCCATCTCTACTGCATAGTTCTTCAGCATATTGTTTCCACCTTCTTTATATTTTATTGTAGCCAGATAAGAAGCTGCCTACTTGCTCTTTCAGTATGTTTAATCTAAATTAAAAATTGCTTTTGATTTCTTGGATTTTATGGTCTTTCTTTTTCCACTTTTGTTCTCTTTATCATCATCATAACTGATTATAGCAACATTTACTTTTGTGTTTACAAGCAAGCTTCCGAAAACTTGCATTTAGAACACTGTCACTAGTTTTGTCACTTTTTGCTTTCTGCCTTAACTGTTTCAAGAATTTAATTTGTCACGTTTACATAGAAATTTCATAGGCACACAAACATTATTTTTATTTTAGATGTTCTTTACGTAAAGCTATGTAATCTTTCACATTATTTTTGTGTCCGTCACTTGTTGATGCGCCTCAGTAGATTAATGCCTTGATTTTATTTTGAAATAAAAAGATAAATATAATTAATGTACTCCATCACTGCCACTTTTTACTGAGTCTCCAAATGCCTAATCAGAGTTGTGTTGCCTTCTCCTTTTTTCATGAACAACTCTCCCTTCCTCCCTCAAATAACTACTCTGGCAAAAAAATGAAAGGAAATGTGATCCAAAATGACCCCCAAAGTTGGCTATCACAGTATCAACTGGCCTAATAAAAAGTAATAGCAGTGACTCTTATATACTGCTCCACAAAGGATCATGGTGGCTTAGTGGTTAAGATGCTGAGCTTGACAACCAGAAGGCTGGCAGGTCAGCAGTTCGAGACCCGAGTGCACACGGCTTGAGCACCAGTTGTCTGTCCCAGCTCCTGCAAACTTGGCATTTGGAAAGCAAACAATTGCAATTAAATAGGTACTTCTTTGGCAGCAAAGGGAACAACATTCCAATGCATTTTGACATCTAGATATGCCTGCCAGATGACCATGGAAATGTCTGCAGAGGCAGACAGTACTGGCTCTTTGGCTGTAATGGAGATGAGCAGTGTGCTCTAGTGTATAGTTGGGATGATGCAACTGCCTTTCGAACAAGAGCGACCTTTAGTGCTTTCTTATCTTTGGGCAATTCAGAAGTTAATTAACATTTCGCCCCCAACATTCTGAATACTCGTTTTACCGACCTCGGAAGGATGGAAGGTTTCCCTTGCTCGAAAGCCAGTCGTATCCGACTCTAGGGGTCAGTGCTCGTGTCTGTTTCTAAGCCGGAGCCAGCGCTGTCTGCTTCTGCAGACGTTTCTGTGGTCATGTGGCAGGCATGAGTAGACAGACACCGGAGCGCACGGAACGCTGTTACCTTTCCCACTGAAGTGGTCCTTATTTATCTACTTGCAATTTCTTGCTTTCGATCTGCTAGGTTGGCAGGAGCTGGGACAAAGACGGGAGCTCACTCCGTCCTGAGGTACTCGGGAATCGAACTGCTGACCTTCCGCCTCCCAGTCAGCGTCTTAGCCACTTGAGCTACTGCAGTCGAACCAAGTTGTAACCCATCGGGATCGAACTCACAACCCTTTGGCTGCAGTGCCGCAGTTGTACCGCTGTGCCACGAGGCGGAGTTTGCCGTTGTTTTTTCTGCCCTCCTCCCCCCGCCTCCTCCCTGACACGTGGGGTTCCTATTGGCTGGGAGCGTGGCGGGCTTGGATTGGGCCACGTCCCCGCAGAGGGCGGCCGGAGGGTGGGGAGCTCGCGTCCGGATTGGCTGGCGGGGAGGGCGGGGGCGGCGGCCTGGGGCCAGGGTCCCCAATGGCCCCGGCGCGGAGCCGGCCTTCTCTCCGGGCGGCTTCCTGGCGGCGGGATGGGCGGCTGCCGGCGCCTGGGCAGGGCGGGCTCGGCGTGAGAGCGGGAAGGCGGCGGCGGCGGCGGCGGCGGGAGCCATGAGGAGGAGGCTGCAGTGGTGGCTGGGCGCTGCCTTCTTCCCCCTCCTCCTCCTCCTCCTCCTCTTTCCTGCCTCGGGCTCCGCGGAGCATCATCGGGTCCAGCAGGCCTGCCACACCTGCCGCGGCATCACCCAGCGCTTCAGTCAGGTGAGGAGGAGGAGGAGGAGGAGGAGGAGGGAGGGGGGCCCCCAGGAGCCCCGGTCTGGGAGCGCGAGGAAAGGAAACCCCCGGGGGTGGTGTTGCTCCGCGTCCTCTCTCCCTCCCTCCCTCCCTCCGGCCACATCTTCGGGGCTTTCCCTTGTGGTTAAGCTGCTGTACTGCAACCCAAAGGGGGTGAGTTCAATCCTGACCAGGCGTCAAGGTTAACTCAGCCTTCCCAGGTCAGTCCCACCATGTTGAGGGCCATTAGGAAGGATGAGCGCAGAAGAATAGATGCCTTTGAGATGTGGTGTTGGAGGAGAGTTTTGAGAGTCCCCTGGACAGCGAGGAGAACAAATAAGTCAATCTTAGAAGAAATAAACCCTGACTGCTCCTTAGAAGGTGAAATAGTAAAGATGAAGCTAAAGTAAATTAGAAGAGAGGATTCACTTGAGAAAGCCTTGATGCTGGGAAAAGTGGAGGGCAAAAATGAGATGGCTGTATGGTATTGTAGAGACAATAATGGGCACAGGGCTGAGGAAGTTGAGGGGGATGGTGGAGGACCACAGGGGTCCATGGGATCATCACAAAGGGTCGGAATCGACTCTGCAACTGAACAACAACAAATGTTGAGGGCAAAATGCTGATTAATTTGTGAACTGCCTAGACTCGCCATGATGGTTTACTCCACTTCATCCGGCCCCTGGAAGTGGAACAATGAGGGCAGCGTGGGCCAGATGAATCGCAGTAAACCCATTCATGTGGATTCACAGGGGGCTTGGGCTTCTGTGAATATATGTCCAAGAACATCTGGAGTGCTAAGGTTCACCATCACCAGTCCAGAGAGTGCAATACTCACTGTGGGGTGGTATATAACTGTATTTTGCTTTGCTTTCTCTCTTCTCTTCACCCTCACAACAACCCTGTGAGGTGGGCCAGGTTCAGCCGCCCAAGGGTGGCCAGTGGATATTCGTGGCTCCGTCAGGAGGCGAATTGACCTCTCCAATAAGCTGCTTGCCTCACACAACCCTTGACTTTCTCTGGGATTGTTTACATGTTGATAGAGTTACGGTAAAACCCCGTATAACGAATGCATCTTACAGTGATCAAATCGTACAATGATTGCCTTTAAAAAAAATATTGTACAAAGATTTTCATCGTTGTACCTTACTTTTTTCAAAAAAGGGCAAAAGCCCCTTTGTGAACTGGCAGCGCTGGGCTGCTTTCCTCCTGGGAAGTGCGTTCTCAGGAAGAAAGGAGCCCAGTGCTGCTAGCGAAAGGGATTCTCTGTGGTCCCTCTGCCATTTCGGCAAGTGGAACACCGAGAATCCCTTTCACTAACAGTGCAGGGGTGCCTTTGGCTGGAGAAATGATTTCCCAGGGGTAAAGTGCTTCTCCAGCCAAAGGAACCCCCTGCACTGTTAGTGAAAGGGATTCTCGGTGGTCCCCTTGAGGAAACAGCCCCGGGAGGGGGGGCACCGCCGAGAATCCATTTTGCTAACAGTGCAGGGTTGCTATTGCCCTAAGAAAGCACTTCTCGGGACAAAAGCAACCCTGGGCTCTTAGCATTCCCATGGTGAAAATCGTTTTACGAATCATCCCATAGGGAAAATTGCTATATGATACATGTATTATACAGAGATTTTTTCATACAACGATGGACCCATTGGAACCAATTAAAATACTTATACAGAGTTTTACTGTATTATTATTTCATGTCCAGATCAAACTTTGGACTGCCAAAATGAAACCTCTTTCTTGGCTTTTTTGTTGGCCAAACTTAAGTCCTCATCGGTGCATGTTTCTAGTAGTAACTTGTTGTTCAGTCGCACAGTCGACCCCATGGACCACTGTCCGCCAGGCACTTCTGTCCTCCATGTCAGGGAAAAGACCTATTTCCTAATGTCTCCCAAGCTTGAAATTGCTATTTTTCAGTTAGGCCCCATTATTGGCCTCATAGAAATCCTATGTCTTCTCTCTGTCTCTTGGACAGCATGTTTTTCAACCATGTTTTCAGTGTCAGTGTACCCGTGTTATCTCGCTGAGACCCATGTTTTGTCTATATGCCACAACACTCTTTGTGCACGTGTGTAAACAATGTATTGTTTTGAGAAAGTTATTCTCTGTTACTCTCTGTTACTTGATTGGCTAAAGCTATCCCACCTGACAGCAGATTCTCCATTTTGCAGAGAAGTGAGGAGTTCGTTTCTGCCTCACCATGGATTAAGACCTGTTTTGATTTAGAGTTCATTTTTGCTTCTCCAGGAATTAAGACCCCGGACTGTCTGCTGGCATGATTTTACTATGATTACCTAAAAGATCTTGGACTGTTTACTGGACTGATCTTATGGATATGACCTTTTGATTTCTGCTTTTCCATGAACTTTCTTACATGAACCTAAGGAATAAAACAGCTGTTTCTCTTTGAAGATTGTTGTTTTCCTTATCACACACACACACACATGAAGCAACCGATGCTACATTACCAGAAGCCTCCTTTGTTTTGCTCTATGTTCAAAGGCCTTACTGCCTGAGCATAGTAAGAGTTCCTTTTAATCTCCTCGGTTCTCCCAGAAGTGGTGATGCAAGGGTTAAGTTCCTGTGCAGAGCAAGAGGCTCAGGAACTGAAAAGGAGGTGCCCTTGTGAATTGGGACAACCGGTGGCATGATACTCCACCATCCTCCTCAACTCACTCACCTCTGTGCTCATTGTGTCTACACTACCATCTAGCCATATTATTTTTGGCCGCCCCCTTCTTCTTTTGCCCTCCACCCTTCCCAGCATCAAGGCTTTCTCAAGCGAATCCTCTCTTCTCATTTGATGTCCAAAGAACTTCATCTTCATCTTTACTATTTGACCTTCTAGGGAGCAGTCAGGGTTGATTTCTTCTAAGATTGACCTATTTGTTCTCCTCGCTGTCCAGGGGACTCTCAAAACTCACCTCCAACACCACATCTCAAAGGCATCTATTCTTCTGCACTCAGCTTTCCTAATGGTCCAGCTCTCACAACCAAACATTGCCACAGGGAATACCATTGCTTTGACTATGCGAATTTTTGTTTTCAATGTGATGTCTCTACTTTTCACTATGTTCCCCAGGTTTCTCATCGCTAACCTACTGACTAGTAAATGAGCCAAATTCAATCTCTCTTCGCATTCACACCATGTGTTGTCTGCCAGCAACACATTATTATATTGCTATCACGTTTCAGCTGGTCAATCCCACAGGGTTGTTGTGAGGGTGAATTTAAGAGAAGCCATGCATGCCTCCCAGATCCCACTGGAGAGAGATAGGAAACAAACACAAAAGTGGGGTCATTCCTCGCATGCAGTGGGGAGCTTCCACACTTCCCATATTTATACTTCCCACATTTGTATCTGGGATGTATCTGGGCAACATATCACAAATCAAAAGTTTTTTTAACACGGAATAATATAAAATTAAACATAATACACAAACAACCAGTAATCTAAACAAAATAAGTTATAAAACAGAAACAATAAACAGTAATTTAATCAATTGATTATGAAGTTTAATTCTTTTGTGGCACTAATAGGCACGTGTGAGTCTTTATAGGTTTGCTAACTGATTAAGATGCTGAGCTTGACGACTTGAAGATTGACAGGCAAAGAGTTTGAGGCTAGTGTGCTTCATGATGGAGTGAGCTCCCATCTCTGTCCCAGCTTCCTGTCAGCCTAGCAGTTTGAAAGCAAGAAATTGCAAGTAGATAAATAGGTACCTCATTGGCAGGAAAGGTAACATTTTGTGAACTTCATTTTCTAGTCATGCCTGCCACATGACCATGGAAACATCTGCAGACACAGGTTCTTTGGCTGTAAACAAAGATGACCCCTAAAGTCAGGACTGGCTTTTGAGCAAGGGAGAGTTTTATCTTTATGTAGTGGAATAAGTAGAGTCTGAATATAAGTTTTATGGTTTATTGCCTTTTCTAGGAGTTAAGTTTAGCTTTGTGCTTTATGGACCTCAACAGGTGAAAAATGGTTCTCAATTTGTTTTTAATTAACACATGTAAAATTACAGATTATTTTTGGCTCACATTTGTGAAGAGTTAGTTATGTCACTTCCCCCCTGCAAATGTATTTGAATGAGTGCCTTACCCATGAAGTGAACTGTTGCCCTCGTCTGGGAATAAATTTAGTGAGATTTGCTTTGAACAGTGTCCTTAAAATGTTAGGCGATTATTCCACCAGCTAAGTAATAACTTCCATAACATGTATGAACATCACATTTCTAAATGTGATGAAAGTTGGCAGCGAAGTAGTCTGATGATATGGGCTGTAAAATGTATAAAATACAAATGATAAAGCATGTACAAACAAATTGTATCTCCCCTTTGAAGCTGTCCAGCTGAGCAGTGCAATCTTGCTTATCAGTATCTTGAAGGAGCAATTAACGGAAGTTTCTTTTTTTTCCCCCTGCAGGGTTTAACAGATACTGCAAAAAAGAATTTTGGTGGTGGCAATACAGCTTGGGAAGAAAAAACACTATCCAGATATGAGTCCAGGTACATTACATGTTCATTTCCCCCCTTATCTTGAGGTAGTAGTTCTTTTCTCCAAAGATGTGTAAGATGCTTACACATCTGTGTTTACTTTTAGTAGAGCAAAGTTAGATTACAGTAATACCCGGTTAACGTGTGTACCGCACAACATTAAAACTGGATAATGTAGGGAAATTTGAGGGAAACTTGCACCGCACAATGTTAAGTTAACATGCAAAAGTTTTCCTCAAATTTTCAGATGTTGCTCTCCGGATCGCTAACCGGCTTAGCGATCTAGGGGGGGAGGGGGGGTTGTTCTGAAGAGAGGCTGGGAAAAGGGTCCCTAGCCTCTTCAGACACACACACACACACCTGGATTGCTAAGCCCCTTAGCAATCCAGGTGGAGGTTTCTGAGGAGAGGCTGGGGAAAAGTTTCCCCAGCTTCTCTTCACAAACACACACACAACCACGCCTGGATGGCTAAGCCCCTTAGTGATCCATGCGTGTTTTTCTGAAGAGATTTCCTCTTTGGAAAGGGAACCAGGCTTTTTGTTAATATTTTGCGATAAATGTATCACATGACATTAAGACTTGTGGTACTAAGTTTTAACGTTGTCCAGGTTATTACTGTATTCTATATGTTTTTAGCTTCTATGGCAACTGGAAATAATAGTAATACAGTGGTACCTCGCATAACGAACACATCATATAACGAAAAATTCTCAACACCCACTTAATGGAAACCCCGGTTAACAAACTTTTTCCCCCATTATGCGGAGTATCTCCCATAGGGAACCGCATAACAGAAAAATAACACAATGCGAAGAGCTCTGTGCAACGGAGTTTTTTCATTATGTGGGGTTCTACTGTACCTTGAATTTATCGAGAATATGTTGGGTATTATAGTGTATAACTCAACCAAAAACCCATACCTGTGATTTGTCTTTTATGTAGTGAAATTCGTCTTGTAGAAATAATAGAGAATCTGTGTGACAGTAGTAATTTTGAATGCAACAACATGGTTGAAGAGCATGAAGAGCATATAGAAACTTGGTGGTTCAAATGGTAAGTGAAAAATTAGGTAATGACATCATGATAGATCTATGAGAGGCATAAGCTAAAAGTGGAGCACATTTTTCTCTTAGATGAATAATTAAAATGAGTAAACTCTTGTTTCCAAATGCAGTTAGTTTGATAAAAACACTGCTGGTTCAGCAGATTCTTGATTACAGTCCAGACTGTGGACTTAGATTAAATATGTGTGGGAAATATGGACAAGGTGTGTTGTTACAGGTTTTCTGTGGGGAGGGGGAGGGTAGTGAAGAAATCATTTTTCAAAGTTACTTTCAAAAGTACAGTACCTGCACAAATTAAGGGTTATGATCATTGTGTACTCTCCATCCCAATCAATTCTATTAAACCATGGACAGCATGGACTTTTGAGGAATGGCTGTAGTTCCCATTTGGTGAATATTGCAGCCTAAAAGGAGTATAAATTGCAATCAGGAAGGAGTTCATTACTTTTTCATCCTACCAGCTAAAGAAGGGCATGGGAAAAGATAACTTGTTGGGCCAAGTTGAGCCACCAGCTGTTCTTGTACCAATATTGGCTAATGGCACACTTTGTTAATACAGCTTTTGCTGTTACTGTACTAGATTAATTCTTTTCAAACAAGTTTTAGTTACATTTTGAGGTGTTTATTAATGTTGGACACTTAGCTATTAGATGTTATTGTCGAGTATGTGAAAAAACATTCTAAAGTGTTTATAAAATTCTTGTTACAGTAGTATCGGGGGAGAGGGGGTGATGTGTAGAAAAGCATTAAAAATAGTGGTGAGTTTGGCATGACTTCTCAATGTGGACAATGCAAGGAGTCCAGCTAGATTTTCATGCCATCTTCACCTAGACTGCACCACTCCCACTGGCTATACATGACTCTTTTGCAACTTCCTCAGAACCCTTCATGACAAGAGCCTTTGTCCCTCTTACCACAATTTCTCTACGTTTTAGTTATTTAGAATCGGTATGGCAACATGAGGCATTTGCAAAATGACCTCTTCATATGTTTGAGCATTTGCGAGACTCTCCATGCATTTTGCAAATGCCTCATGTTGCCATACCGATTCTAAATAACTAAAACGTAGAGCAATTGTGATAAGAGGGACAAAGGCTCTTGTCATGAAGGGTTCTGAGGAAGTTGCAAAGGAGTCATGTGTAGGCAACACACCTGTTGCCTACCGTGTCAGATACAAGGTGTTATTGTTATATAAGGCCCTATATAGTTTGGAACCTTGCTATCTGTCAGAGCGTGTCTTCCTCAGAACAATTCCCCACATCACCCATTCATCACAGTCAACGCAGCCCCAGGTAGCCGACCCTGGCTCAAGAGTCTTTAACTAGAAATAGAGCCTTCTCAGTGTTGGCACCAACACTGTAGAACACTCTACCAGTGGAACTGTCCCAGGCCCCACCACTGGCTAGCTTTAAAAAGCAATTGAGAACTCTCTCTTCAAGGAGGCTTTTTAGGGTGTTGGGTCCCTTTAGCGATAAATTAGTCAGTCAGTTTGAGTCCCTATGCCCTCAGACGCCAGTTTCTTTATTTTATTTTAGTTTGTGACATATTTGTTGTTTGTTTGTTTTGATTTGCTGTGTGTTCTGTTATTTGTCTGTTTGTACACTGCCCAGAGTGGGATACCACCCAAATGGGTGGTATAGAAATGCAACTAATAAATAAATGTGCTGGTATTGGGAATTCATTAGTTTTGGTGGGTGGCTGTTCATAATTAGGGTTTAAATCAGTGGTCAAAATCCTCTTGCATAGCTATGCTGGCATAATACTACTGGTTTAACAGTGAAAGGTAAATAGCCTCATGTAAAGAAACCAGTATATGCGGTACCTGGTATATATTGAGTTGTGTGATTATAACAGACTATGGCTACAGTGATTTCTTTTCTTGAGGCAATTTGCTTTTAAGCGTTACACTTCTTATATTCAAACGAGACCATATAAGAGGATTTTGGCCAGTCTTCTGTAGAACAATAATAGGTGATATTGTTTCACCAGATACAGTAAAACCTCGAATAACGTTAAAACCTGGTTCCACAAGTCTTGGTGTTATCCTATTTTTAGTGTTATCCGATGCATGTTAAAATCCTATGGGATCCATAGAGATACATTGTAACCACACAGGCTTTAGCGGTTGTTATCCGATGCATCCCATAGGATCTTAATGTTATCCGATGCAATTCTTCCCCCCAGATTGCTTAATGTTATGCGATTTTAGTGTTATTCGATACTAATGTTATCTGAGGTATTACTGTATATGTGAATCATAACTCCCATAATCCCTCATGGCAGTGGCTGTTGGGAATTGCAGAATACGTCCACCAACATCTGCAGAGGCTGTAATTGTCCATGAGATTAAAAAAACCTTAATGCTCTTTCTAAATTGTTTAACTATATGTGTGTGTTAGTGTGAGCACATGCATATGTATGTATATTTAGTTACTAACACACATATGAATTCTGTTTTGCTCAGTAAGTTCTTTCCTTTGGATTTTTTTTTACAGGAAGAAAAAGTACCCTGATTTGTTTCAATGGTTTTGCATAGAGAACATTAAAGTTTGCTGCCCTCCTGGGACACACGGTCCAGACTGTGTTGGTAATTAAATAATAATAATGTAGAACTGGAATTACCTTTGAAATGAATGATACGGAGAAGCTTTAATTACAGCTTTGCATTGTCAAAGTAGGGTCTTTGTGTCTGGAGATGCAACTGAGTAGAGAGAGAGGCTGGTTTTGGTGCCACCTGTATGAACCATCTCGGATGGAAATCTCCAGGTTAATTTCTCACAGCAAAAATACCTAGTGGCTGAATTTACTTTTCTGTCCCAATAATAACAATGTCAGTGGAAAATGGAGGGAGTGTTAGGGAAAAGAAGCAAGCCATTGATAAGCAGTTATAGTTTGTGAAAAGGCGAACACCTTAACCTGTATAGATATGTGAAAAGTTTCTTATAAGTAAAAAGCAGGTTGGTGGTGCAGTGGTCAAACTGCTGTACTACAGCCAAAACTGCTGTTGACATTGTGAGTTTGATCTTGACAGGGATCAAGGTTGACTCAGCCTTCTGAGGTTGGTAAAATGAGTCCCCAGCATGATGGGGGCAAAATGCTAATTACTTTGTGGGAGTGCACTAAGTGCTGTGGAGTAGTACACTGTATAAGTGTAATTGCTATTGCTAGATCTTGTCAGGTTGATAGCCAAAAGTTAATACAGTAATACCTCGGATAACGCTAAGACTTGGCTCCACAAGTCTTGGTGTTATCCGATTTTTAGTGTTATCCGATGCATGTTAAAATCCTATGGGATGGATCGGATAACGTTAAAGCTCCATAGAGATACATTGTAACTGCACAGGCTTTAGCGGTTGTTATCTGATCCATCCCATAGGACCTTAATGTTATTCGATCCAATTCTCCTCCCCAGATTACTTAATGTTATGCGATTTTAGCGTTATCTGAGGTAAACGTTATACGAGGTTTTACTGTATGGTGAATTTTGAGGATGACCTTGGTCCAGTCAGGTAGAACAGAAAGATTATGTAACTGTAAGATGTATCTTGCTTTTTTAGAGTAAAATGCACTCAGTTGTGATGAAAATGGTTCAGAATCTCCCCATAAAATTTTTAATGATGTTAACATTATTGAAATTCTTTTTAGAAGGTACTGTTACTACCTCAAGTAACATTACAGGTAACATCATTGTGTGTAATTCATTATTTTAAGCTGTTCAACTAATTTTGTTTATGTGAAAGGTTAGTAGTACTGTTTTGTGTTATTTAAGCTTGTCGTGGGGGATCAGAAAGGCCATGCCATGGGAACGGACATTGTGATGGAGATGGCACAAGGACTGGAGATGGATCGTGCAGCTGTAAAAAAGAATACAAAGGAGAATTTTGCTTGGAATGTTCTGACGGCTACTACAACTCTTACAGAAATGACACCCATTCTCTTTGTACAGGTACAATTCTATGCTTGCTTTAACTATTTTGACAGTAGGATTAGTCTAAGAAGGGACACACCACTTCATGATATACAAATGAATGCCAGACTTGAGTGTCTGAAAGAATCTTCCCATATGCTACATGATAGGATTTATTTCTTTTTAATAGCTGGTGATATGGCATAGCAACCAGCATCTTAAAGGGGGAGAAAACAGAGGTTTAATTAGTCTAAAATTGAGAAAGCTGTTTGCTGGTGAACAGGAATCCTCTACCATAGTCACCACTAGCCATGCTTGCTGTAGGATTTTGGGAACTGCAGTCCAGACATGACACTTTTCCAAGTTCTGGTCTTATGAATTAGACTCATCCAAACTAGTAGATATGCTGTTGGAGAGCATGCTAAACTTTTATGGATGATTGTTGCTAAGCAATCTAGAACTTCATGATAATCAGCTTCCAAAACTGACTAGCCTGATCAGTAAACCTTGTTCAGTTCCATCTTATTGTCAATTTAAGTTTATGAAAACCTGCACTCTGTGTGTTTTTGATTTTAACCAAAATGTAGGATAAATTTTACCTAGCAACCTAAAGGAAACAGGTTTTCTCTTGCTTCAGTTTCCCCAGTCACCCTTTGCTTTGCTGTTTATTAGCTTAATAACTGGAGGAATTTAAAATGTGATCATATTTGTTTTAAAATGCTCATCAAGTAAATTGCCATTATGGACAAGTACTGAAGTAATTCACTGAAAATTTTTGCTAGGAGCTTTTTAGATATTCCCTATAATTGTTTTAATTCTCTAACAAAGTTTTGATCTTTTACAAGTTCTGAAAGCAAGTGTCCTCTAATCTTTTCCTCTGAATGTAGAAATATACACAACTTTAATGTAATTATAGATTTAACAGAAATAATATTGAGCATATGATCCTTAATGTAGCTAAGTATCAGCTTTTCCTTATACTTTATCGATCAATCATTTATTGTTTTGAATTTAGGTGAGAAACCATTTAGTCCAGCAATTTCCTTCCATTGTAGTCTTAAACTAATAGTTAATGTGCTGAGCTTTGGAGTGTGTTACGACAGGGAAGGCTTAGAGGCAGTGGGTAAAAAAAAAAAGAAAGTGATCTCTGCCTAATATTTTGTATGAACTCTAAACAGAGCTGCAAGGCAGTTGTTCCACCCTAGCATCACTCCAGAACAAGAATATTCCTGCCCCCTGTTTTCTTCCACAATTGTAAACTACTTAAAACATTGTATATATAAATAAAGATATCAAAATTTTGCTTCAACTGAATAGCTTGCCACAATTCATGTAAGACGTGCACTGGTGCAACTAACAAAGACTGTAACGACTGTAAAGAAGGTTGGATCAGAAATGAAGACGCTTGTGTGGGTGAGTATTAAAATGATCACAACAAGTGTTCGTTATGGATAAGGGCCTTTAACGGGTCTGCATTCGATTCTTTCTCTATTGCAGTTACAACACTGCCATCTTAAATTGTTGTACAGTGGAACCCTGACATACAAACGGGGTTCGACTTACAGAAAATTTGACATACAAATAGAAATTCTGGCTGAAAAAAAAATTAACATACAAATTTTTAATAGGAAAAATTAGACATACAAAAATATACGGTGACATCTAGTGGCCTCTTCTGGTAATGCAATATGTTTTCAACATACAGTACAAATAACCTCGTGGAACGGGAAAAATTGTATGTAGAGGTTTTACTGTATATCTTAAGGAGAACTGTATGTATCTTAAGGAGAACTGCATGTATTGATGCAGGTACTACATTATAGTACAGCACTTTGCTGGTCGACTTTACCCGACCAGGGATTCTCAACCTGCGACCCGTGGGCTGGATGTGGCCTGTGGCACCATTTCATGTAGCCCCCCACTGCGTCCATCACACCAGGAAGTGCCATGTGGTGGAGGAAGGGCAAAATGTGCCCACACCAACATATTGTAATGTAATGTATTTTTGTAAGCCGCCCTGAGTCGCCACGGCGAGTGGGCAGCAATATAAATTTGAAATAATAATAATAATAATAATAATAATAATAATAATAATAATGGCCATCAGCCCCCCCCCCCAAAAAAAAAAAAAAAAAAAGCTGTCTGAGGGAGTGTGACCTGGGCCCCAATTTTAAAAGGTTAACTCCTGGATTAGACTAATTTTTAAACATGAAAGGTTCGAGAATGCTGACAATATCAAATGATCTGTGTTATTTGTTTCATTGGGAGAAATCCAGGTCATGTTGTTGTAATGTAAAGTTACACCTGCATGAACATACTGGGTGTTACACCTAGTGACAAGGAATTGTGTTATTGAATTGCACAGTCAGTTCTGTGTTCCTAGCATAACCACTTGTACAATGCACTAGTGGAAGTGCTTCATGTATAACATCTCAGAACAACTGATACGTCACAACCTCAAATTGCCCGTGTGTAGTTTACACAACAGTATTTTGGCCAATAAATCAAAAGTAATACTGTGGTTTGTGAATGCCTTTAATAGGCCATGTTCCCATAATAAATCATATCGAGGCTGCTGAAACCTGGATGTGAAATACAGAAACAGAGTTACAACTGACACAGTTATGTAATATATGAATAAATTGAAATAAAATTCAACAACTTAGTAATCAATAGCACAGTACAAATGTAAGGTTGCAGTGAAACAAATCTTTGTGGATCTCTTTTTGGAGAGAGGCATAAATAACAACTTGGTGAGTAACAAGTAGCATAATCAATGTTTGTTGAGAAATGATAATAATGTTAGTTCCTCTGTGCTTATTCTTTATTCTGATAACCATTTGTGTCATCTAAAACATGCATTGTGGGTAAATGTATCTTTTTAGAGGCCATGTTGAGCATGATGCTTCTGGCTTTCTACACCTCCCTTTACATATTCTGCTCCCTACCACCACTTTCCTGCCATACTTTTTGATCTAGTCAAAACCTGGTTTTAAATGCCAGAGAGACAAATGAAGTTCTGCCAGTTTGGGCATAATTACAAACATGCTTTAACAAATCCAGATGTTAAACTAGGGAATAGGAATAGAAAAATCCAAGCTAAAACTGTTTTTAATGTTATATGGTAACTTATCTGGTAATGAAATTGGTGGGTCAACAAATCAATATACTGTGTTCTACTTTCTTAGAGTCTTATGGATAATATAGTTCTAATAGCCCAGGATCCACATTATATGCATACCTAGATTGATCTAGTGTTTTCTAATGGCCGCTGCACCTTGTGTTATGCCTAAATATTCTTGAAGGCTGAGGAATGTTGTAGAGCACCAACCAATGTATAATAAGCAGTGGAAAAGAAAAAAATGGTGGTCTTTCTCTTTATCAACTGTTTTCCTTTCTCATGCTGTTTCATTCATCTGTCAGTAATAACGTTTGGTTTGTGGTTATTTCTTTCAGATGTGGATGAATGTGCCGTAGAAGAACCCCCTTGCAGTAGTGACCAATATTGTTTAAACACAGATGGCTCTTTCTCGTGCAAAGGTTTTCTTTATATATATATATATAAAAGCTTGGTTTTAAGTTTAACTCAGAAGGCTCCATTTTAAAAGGCTATTCAAAGATTCTGTAGGCTAAAATGAATTTAAATTGGTTGGAGGAAAGAGGTTGAGTTGCTCAAAATATATTTGCAGAGAGTTTTATTTTTAATTTTACGAGTGGGATAACCTATTACATTTCCTCCTTCAAGACTTCTTGGATATTCTTCCTGGTTTTTGGCATGCTATATGCATGATGGCTATACTTTTAACTAGATCAGCTGTCACTTTATTGTAAATATTCCTTTTTGTGCCTAAGTACAAATCCCATCCCCTCCAATATCTGGGGAGAATACAAGAAGGATGTGTGTGCTGCAAATGTTACCATTGATCCTTCAGGTCCACCCAGGAAATGATTCCCCTGAAAACAGTTATTTTCAACATTATGTTGTAGATTGCAGCCTCTAGTGATCAGCACTAGTATTGTGTCTTGAAAATACGTGTATATTGTGTATTTTAGGGACTTTTCACTGAATAATTTTTAGCCCATGAATAACTGAAACCATAGATACTGAACTCACAGCTATGGGTGGGGGCAATCTGTAGTAGTTCATGGAAAAATCTATGTGTGGATACATACAACAGAGGAGGAATTCTGGGTGTAACTCTGATTTGTATTCCTGCATTTAGCAGGGGTTAGACTCGATGGCCTCATAGGTCCTTTCCAGCCAGCATTTCACCCACCAAATTCACACAGACACAGTATAGTGTGACTCAACAACAGTTGTACTGATAGAAAATTAATTAGTGAATGTAAAATCATCGTTAACTGTATCTGCAGTAATACTTAACAACATTAAATTTGTGTGTAACCTTTTAATAAGAAGTTGATCAGATGAAAAAAAGTTGTTTTATGAGATATCAACTGCAAATAACTCAAACGTTTCAAGAAAACAAATCATGGGCCAAATACTCCCATTGCAGCCTTCTTTATGTTATTACTTGGGGAGCCTAAAATAGAGATGTTTCAGAATGAAGGGAAAACTGGATGCAGCTTATAAAATGGAAACAAAGTGAAGCTTACATAAGCATTATTTTCTGTTCTTTGAAGAACAGCAACCAAAATACAGACCATGTGTAAAGTATTACAATCTGACTAGGCTTACACTATTGGGGTGGGGTGCAGAATTGATTTGGGACTGATGTTTTACGAAGGTTGAATCAGTGATAGAGAAGAGGACAAGTGGTCTACAATGGCATTTTGGGCAGGAAGTGCAGATCAAAGGAATGGAAGATGGCATGTGACCTTTGGTAAATGGGAGGTAATGGAAGTGGACATTAGTGGGAGTGAGAAGAGGAGATGTTTTAAAGTGACAGCCCAGTTAAGTAGTACTGTTGGGGTACACAAAATGAGCCTCTTAGAAGATTGTGGTATTTTTGACATACTGTATCAGAAAACAAACAAAAAAAATAAAAACACTGTAGCACTTTAAAGACTAACTGCTATATTTTTTCTGTGAGCTTTTGTGAATCAAGTCCACTTCTTCAGACAAGGAGTAAATTTTCAGGCATGGTTTATATATATGTCAGATGCAGAGGTCATCTGATTGGTATTTTTAAACCACAATCAGGTGTACCCTGGGGAAAGGGAACCTTATGTTGCCAGCTACTCTTTCTCTCACTAGGTCAGGTGAAAGGAACTGCAGAATGAACTCGCCGGAAGGTTGCTTCACTTTGGCAGTTTCACATCTGGTCTGCACAAGGAAGAAGTAGCAGTAGCTCTAGTTTTTTTTTTTCTGAGAGAGGGACTATGCAGAAGAGATACAGTGACTTGAAAGGTCAGGAATTCTCCAGGGAAGAATGATCTGGACATGATCTTAAATATGCCAAAATTCTCTTGGTGAGCTGAAGACCAAGTTAAAAAAACCACAATCCAGTAGGTATTGTAGATACTAAAAAAATAATAATCAGGAGGATAACAAGAAAACAGGAGAGTGATCCTCAGTAAAGTCCCAGCGAGGGGCACTTTAGCATAGAAGAAACCAGAAGCCTTAAAATGTGTTTGTGTGCCAAAGATCCTTTCCGTACAGTTGTCTTGGAACATTGTCTGAAATGCTGGGGTATAACTGTGTGTTATTATATATTTAACTAACCAGTGATGCCAATAGAAACCTAAAATATGACAAAAAACTTGGCAATGCTGTTCAAGTTACAGTAAAACACTGGATAACGCTAAAACTTGGTTCCATAAGTCTTGGTGTTATCCGATTTTTAGTGTTATCCGATGCATGTTAAAATCCTATGGGATGGATCGGATAACGTTAAAGCTCCACAGAGATACATTGTAAACGCACAGGCTTTAGTGATTGTTATCCGATCCATCCCATAGGACCTTAACGTTATTCGATCCAATTCACCACCCCAGATTACTTAACGTTATGCGATTTTATTGTTATCTGATCCAATCGTTATCCGGTGTTTTTACTGTACTTGTGTTGTCTTTTATCATTTTGCTTCAGCTGTGAGTGGAGCAGGTGCTCTGTGCAAAGGAATTTGCAAAGTGCAGGATTTTCTGTAATGAAATGTATGTCTTGCCTGTGGGTGCTACAAAAAGAATATTTTTTAATGTTTCAGCATGTGATATTAGCTGTTCGGGATGCACAGGAGAAGGACCCAGCAAATGTAAAGACTGCATCTCAGGCTATGAAATGAAAGATGACCAATGCACAGGTTCGTCTTTTGCATTGTGTTTAAGTTATGTTGCGGTTCCTGGTTTTTGGGGTTAAACTCTTGGAAGTCTTCACAACTCAAAAGGCTGCCTCAACCCTTAGCTCTGCACAGCCGCCTGTGGGCTGCAGTCCTTTTGTGCAGCTCCACCAAAACAGCACTTAAATGGCTGCACAGCTCTGCCTGTTCAGCCGGAGCGTTGACATCAACAGTGGCTGATTGCTGCTGATTAAAGGCTTTTTAACCTTGTGTTTTGTATGAGGCGTGTGTGTGTGTGTGTACACACGCACACAAACGTTACAAAGGCAAGGCTGCTCTACAGGATTTCAGCCGTTTAGTGCTGCTTTGAAGCAACACTCAGCTGGGAGCTGGATATGTAGCTTCATTTTGGGTTTTCTAATCTTTAAAGTAAACAATAGTCCAAGATTTCAGAGTTTCTTCAACAATCACTTTGCAAAGCTTATGTCTCGGCACATGTAATACGTATTGTTCCTTGTTCATTCCAAAGAGGAATGTCTTTCAACTGTGATTGTGCATGGCATTTGTTCCAACCTTCTTTATCATAACGTTTTCATAGATGTGGATGAATGCACATTGCCTGAAAAAGTGTGTGAAAGAGAAAACGAAGACTGTATTAATACTCCAGGTGGATACAAATGTGCCTGCTCAGAGGGCTTTGAAGAGAAGGATAATATCTGTGTTCTAAAAGCCAGTGAGTGTCTTTTTTTCTGCATGGAGTTTGTTGTGATTGGATTTATCATGTTCCTCTGCCGCATGAAAAGTAAAGCTTCGGTATTTCTGTATTTGTGCTTTTCAATTTTGATTCTTAGCATTGTTTCAGACTAGAAAGACCTAAATTGTAATTTCCGGTTTGCCCCAAAAGTTCACAGGTAACGTTTTGCCTGTTTTTCATCTTAGTTCATTTTACAGGCTGCTTGTACAGAATAAAGTGTTTGTCTAAAGAGTTGAGGATAAGAATGGAAGAGGAAAAATTATGTATACTTCCCCACATTCCTTGAAAAGCGGATTAAAGAGTCACAATATAAATCAATCAATCTCTCTCATTTTCTTTTACTTAGGAAGATATCTGCTAAGAGAATAATTTAGGGTTGGCCTCCCCACCTACAAGACATTTGTGAGATCCAATGATAATCCAAGTACAGTATGTGTTTTTAGCCAGGATAGCTTGTAATTACACCTCTGCTGGAAGTTGTGTACAAGCCTTCCCTAAGCTGGCACTCTTCACAATAATTAAAACTTTCATCATCATCCAACAAACAATGGTCACTTATATTAAGTCCAATGTCTTAAGAGCAACCGGTTGGGAAAGGCTGTTGTATAACTGATTTAAGAAGAGATTAAATTTGGTTGGATATTTAAAATAGTGGTTGAAATTCAGTGTACTATGGTACCTGGAGTGCTGTCTTACAAGCACTAAGAGCTTGTCTCAGAACACTTTACATGCAAACAATGTAGATGTTTAAAATTAATTAAAGTTTATTCATTACTTTTGACAGACGAGACACCAGTCAATGCATCTTCATCTGATATCCATGAGGACTTGTGAACTACATTCCAAGAAGAGAGATAGTGATATCTAACCCTTAAGTTATTGAACTGAAAAGCCACTACCTGAAATAATATACGAATGGTGTTAAATAAGGGTGGGTTACCAGTGTGGTTCTCTTTGGAAACAGATGGTGAATTGCCCTTGCAACTACATTTCTTTTTTTAATTTTTTATATTGCCATTAACTTGTCCTGATAGAAGTGACAGGGAACCAAAAAAATCACAAAAGCTTTTCACTGCTTTTGATTAACATGAATTATATGGTGCCCAGTCTAGCATTAATTGTTCTTTGTGGAACAAAGGAAAAGAAATTGAATCGGCAGGTGAATTACTCTTAGATATGAACAGTTTTTCTATGACTAAAACTTGTCTTTTCAGTACTAGTAAATGGGAGGTTTTGTTGAAGGGAGGGGGTTGGAAAATATTCTTTGTGTAAATGAGAACTGAATGTCAAAATGACATTAAATAAAGATTTATTTTGACTGCTTTGTATTCTTTACACTTTCTTTGTCTGAATGGATATGTCCATTATTGGTATGTCAATTTTCCTTCCCTGTAGAGAGTAGCTGATCTTGACTGAAAAGGTGAGCATAACTGCTGCTTTAGTCTTCATAAAGAAAGAAGATAATTTTTCTTTCTGTAAAGTTTCACAGTTTTAGGTGATGGTGTAAGCTTCCTGAATGTTTTATTTAGTTCTAGGTTTTATATACCAGAAGTAGCAAGAATAAAATTTGAATGAAGTATGTAGTTATCCAGTAGAGGTGTAGATTTAATTTCAGACGTATTTATATTATTTCATGATTGTTCTCTCTTGCTACGTGTTTGCTTGTTATATGTTAGTTTCTAGAACAAGCCAAATCCTTTCAGCTTTATACATGCTACCTCCTGAGTTGAATCATCAAAATGGTACTATGCAAGCACTCTGGACTTCTGGGCTTAGTTCTTGTAGTACTTGATGGTGAGCATATTGCTTTAGCTTTCCAAATTTTAAAAACCATGGTCATGCAGCAGACCTCTTCCACACTATTTTTCCTGAACAATTTTTAAGGGAAAATGTCACAAGCGGAACTTGTGTTTAACAGGATGGTTGTGAAGGATGTACACTAGTACCTCGGATAACGATGAGACCTGGTTCCACAAGTTATCCGGTTTTTAACGTTCTGCGATGCATTGCTCGTGCAATGTTAAAAAAAGCCCTGTTCCCTTTCTGAAAAGGAAAAGGAACACCGGGGGGGGGGGCGCGCGATCAGTTGCCACTTTGGAAAGATAAGTGGGGATTCCATTCATGGATCGCAGCGTGAGATCAGCTGCTTGGGTTGGGGGTTGAACCGGGGGAGCACACACACACACACGGTTCAACCACCCAACCCAAGCTCCAATTGCTTGCTGTGATTACAGCCCCTGGGGAGGTCGAGAACAGCGTGGTTCGGGTCCCCTGACCTCCCCAGAGGTGGCATGTGTACCGTAGAGCCCGAAATGGGTGAAAAAGTGAAAGTTTTTTTTTCACCCATTTCGGGCTCTGGCACCCCTGCCGACTCCGGGGAGGTCGGGGGACCTGATCCGTAGCTGCAGGGTGGCTGGGAAGCCGACCAGCGAGTCCCCGTTCAGCTTTCCAGCCACCCTGTTGCTATGAACGATTGTTATCCGGTGCAAATTTTTTTAAAAAAAATTGTATCGTTATCTGATGCAGTCATTATCTGAGGTATTACTATACTTCACATTACTAAATACATTAGAACTTGCAACTTTCCAGATGTTCTGGACTATAAGTCTCCAAAGCTAAGGTATAACTGGAGTTGCAGGCTACTATCCTGTGGGGCCATGTGCTACCCATTCCAATTGATGGGCACTGGAGGGTGAGGTTTATTATTGACGAAATCCCTTGTGTTAAGTAAACTAGGATATTCTGGATAAGTGAATGTTTGGTGTTATAGTGCTTGAATACCAAACTTACTTTGCATAAACAGCAAAGATTTGTGAACACGTGCAGGCTGTAGCATTTGACCTTGGCACATAAGACGGCAGAGTGAGTTTGTATTAGAAGTGTGAAGAGATTTTTTTTAACTTCTGTTCTCCATTCAGCAATGCTAGCAGCAAAGCAATCGCACTTATATTCTACCCCATGTACTGTGGTTATTTCTGCAACATGAAAGGGGCTAATGTTCACATCTGTGGCTGTCATAAATGCATCTGCTTCCGGTGGCGGTGATGCGGGCCGCATGAAATGGTGCCGCCGGCCGAAGGTTGAGAACCCCTGTTCAGTGGTGGGCTGTCAAAAATTGTACTACCACACTGTGGGCTGAGCCAATGTCATGACATTGTAGTAAAAAAATACACATTAAAATACACATTAAAATAAAAACACATACTACATTAAATACACATAAAAACAAGCTACATAAAACACACACCTCAACCCCCTCACCCACCCCAAACAAACCCGTCACCTGGCCTGGGGTCGGGGAGCAGCAGGCAGGCAGGAACAGCAGCGGCCTGGCAGCATGACCTGACCGGGCCGGGCCCAGCAGTGCGATGCAACCTAGCCCGGCAGTGCGCTGAGGAAAGGCCGCCACTGCCGCTCCTCTAGGCACTGCGCCCTTTGAGCAGCCCAAAATGGCTGCTCGGAAGTGTGCATGCATCAAAACTCCATTTGACACATGCACACTTCTATTTTTCAGTGTGCATGTGTCAAATGGAGTTTTGACACATGCGCACTTCCAAGCAACCATTTTGGATTGCCCAGAAGAGACATCCGGGGGGCAGCTGGAGAGGCAACCGTACTGGTCACCTGGGGATTTCCAAACACACACACACACAACCCTCCCCCCCCCCCCGGCGATTTCCCTTCCGGATTGATGCCACCGCCCCTTTTCTAATACAATGCCTAAGAAGCCTGAAAGTTAATAGACTGTGGTGTATTATTTGTATTTTTCACCTTCAGCCACAAGAGGGTCTCCTTCATTTGCTAGAAATACAGCTGAAAAACTGAGTCAGCATTGTCAAACTAGATTGTTTAGTAGCATAACCAAAGAGAAGCAAAGGGTATTTCCTTTTACAATTGAGAGAATCGTAATTCAGATAAGAGAGTACCTTTTTGTATGTTGTGCCTATTTTATCCTATTACACTAAAGATAAGGTTCTATTAGGAAGTTTGTTACCATGGTAATTGCATTCTGAATGTTGCATCTGTTTGCGGCCTTTTCCTTGCAGATTATCAGCACAACTCAGGCTAAGATAAATGTTTCTTTAGCGGCGCATGAATCAGTTAACAGCTATGCCCATAAAATATGTAAATTGAAGATTACAGAACATTTTTCATGCACAAGCTGTCCTTGGATTCTCTCGTGTGAAAAGCTGAGAGACTATATAAATAATGTTCTAAATTTGTAGCTGAGAAGAACCTTATCCAGCTGGAAATTTCATCACAGGAATTTCAGTTGCCAGAGAAACCACCTGTTGGGGAGAGGAAAGCGGCATGCTTTTCATCAATGACCAGAGCAGTCCCTTCTCAGTACTGAAGGCTCTTTATCTCCAACAAAGGCAAGGGTCTATCTGGTGCAGCCATCACAGCCCTTCCTGCTCAGTTGCCCTTAAAAGTGGTGAAAGGGTACAGTGGCTTAGTGGTTAGGATGATGAGCTTGGCAGGTCAGCCGTTTGAGACCCAAGTGCTGCACGACAAGAGTGAGCTCCTGTCTCTGTCCCAGCTCCTGCCAACCTAACAGTTCGAAAGCAAGAAATTGCAACTTGATAAATATGTAATACTTTGACACTCCAGTGTCTAGTTGTGCTTGCCACGTGACCTCGGAAATGTCAGCAAATTGCAGACAGTGGCAGTAAACTGAAATGAGCAGTGCCCCTAGAGTTGGATATGATGCTTATGAACAAAGAAGACCTTTTTGTTGTTGTTCAGTCGCACAGTCGATTCCGACCCTTTGCGACCCCATGGACCACTGTCTGCCAGGCACCCCTGTCCTCCACCATCGTCTGCAACTCTCTCAGTTCTGTGCCCATTGTGTCCACAATACCATCTAGCCATCTCATTTAAAACTGGTGAAACCTGAACAACAGTTACAGGCTGGTTTTCCCTGGTGTGGGTGTAGGCCATTTTCAGAAGCAAGTTGAACCCCCAGAAAGCTCTCAGTGATGCGCAAGCATCTCAAAGAACAGTCTCCTTATACAATCTTGTAGCATGTTGGTCAGGCTGTCTCCTATGTAGAGCAGGAGCTTGGAAAGACCATAGCTTTGACCATAATTGTGGAAAGAAATACAGTAAAACCCCGGATAATGCTAAAACTTGGTTCCACAAGTCTTGGTGTTATCCGATTTTTAGTGTTATCCGATGCATGTTAAAGTCCTATGGGATGGATCGGATAACGTTAAAGCTCCACAGAGATACATTGTAAACGCACAGGCTTTAGCGGTTGTTATCCGATCCATCCCATAGGACCTTAATGTTATTCTATGCAATTCTCTCCCCCCCCCCCCGATTGTTTAACATTATGCGATTTTAGCGTTATCTGATGCAAACCTTATCCAAGGTATTACTGTACCTCCTTAAATTCAAGGTCAATGAATGAAGTACAGCTTCTCAAATTTTTTATGGTAGTTTCTTGTTAAAGGAGCAAGAACAGGGCTAGTTCAAAAACAAACAAGAATGACAGTGTTAATGCACTGCAGATATTTGGTCAGAGAAATTACGGTGCAATCCAAGATCTCTATGCAGAGCTGATTCCTCTTGATGATGATGGGACTTGTGGGTAAGTGGTTACGGGACTACATCCTGAGGCTCTTGCAACATTTCTGTATTCATATGGCGCACCAGAGCTGGTCTTTGCTTATGTGAGACTTTGAAAAGCCATTCAACTCCATCAGGAGTTGCTGTTTGCAGTTCTGAACTCCTGAGAAAGAGATTAATCTGGACACCCTTTAGCTTGCCTAGTGTCAGCACTGGAAGCCTGGTGTGGTAATGGCCTTGGAATAAGCCATAATGTGGCATGCCAATGTTGTCTTTGTTCTGTCTGATCTCTGAAATGGTAAAAGAGTATCAGAATTGTGAACACAGTGAATTTTCTACTTGGGTTTCCCTTCAGTAAATCTAGTGTTACCTCTCCTGGGTTTTTTTTCTTATTCTGAGATATTCAAGGGGCGAATAGTCCCATTTTTCTTCTGTGTCTAGGCCAGCCTTCCAGCTAACAAGGTGAGCTTCTTAACCACTGAGCCAAAATGAAGCCATCTTTTGTTGAATTCATTCTATTATTTTTTGCCTTACCTAGTGTGAGAAAGATTAGCCAGCCCAAGGTAGCCATTGCCCGGGCTACTCCTGATTGTGGTTCAAAAATACCACAATCTTCAAGGAGGCTCTTTCTGTGTACCCCATATTATCATTTGAGAAAACCACACAGAAAGAGCCTCCTCAAAGATTGTGGTATTTTTGAACCACAGTTGGGTGTACTCTGGTAATGTTAACCTTATGTTGCCAGCTAATCTTTCTCACACTGGATCAGGTAAAAGGAACTGCAGAATGTACTCACGAAAAGGTCCCTTCATTTTGGTAGGATAAAAACTTTAACGTGGGTGTGATTGATGATGTTATTCAACCTTAGAACATTTTGGGCTTGACCACCCAGTAAGTGAAGAAGAATACTATCTGAGTACACAGAACTTTTTCATTGCAATGGTTGGATATATTTAAAAACAAAACAAAATTGAGGAATACATTACTTGGGTATTCAAGAAAAGTTGCAGTTTTCTCATTCACTGCCAGAATCTGAAATTTCCTACCAGAGGAAGTGAAGCAAACTGTCTTCCTGTTGTTTTGTATTATCAGGCAAAAACCTTTGGGATTTGACTTTGCACACTGTTGAAAAGGGCGGTGTGGTGGTGGTGGTGGTAATTGGGTGGGTGCTGTATTTTCCATTAAATTGTGTATCAATTTAATCCTTTTATTTTATGTTTTAATTGCTAATTGTTCGGCTGTATTGTAATTTAACTTGCATCCCTTTCTTTTGAAAATCATGAATCAAATAGATATGATTGTTATCTGTAAATCAAATTAATAAATAAAACACATCAACAGCTGAAATCGTGTTGCTTAACCCAGGATGTTGCAACTAGAGTAGGCCCATTTGAATCAATGAAATTTATGAAAAAATTGACTCACCAGATTCCCATTGATTCAGTGGGCCTACTCTTGTGCAACTTACTATCCTAAGCAACAGGATTTCAGTCAATTCATCCTTGAAAGTTTGAGTTCACATAGTGTACAGCAGTGGTTCCCAACGGGGTACACAGCCCACAGGTGGACTTCAATTCCCAGAAGCTTAAGTCAGTACATTGACTGATCAGTGCTTTGGGGAAATGACTTAGGCTTCTGGGAATTGAAGTCCAAAAACCAAAGGTTGGGAAACACTGGTGTACAGGATAGCTATACGTAGTTCATTGGTATAAATAAGAGCTTTGTATACTGGGAAAATCCACAGGAGGTAGAGATTTGTAGTATTCTTTGTTGATGCTCTTTGCAAAGTGGTATATTATAAACCATTCAGAATGAACCAGATAGAAGATGTTGCTGTTCAACCTTAATGATTGCTAGGACAGATTTTATGGATATTTACAAAATATCTGGCAGAGTAATGCTAAATGTAAAGCTAATTGACATTCAGATCAGTGATGGGATGACAAAAAATCTACTACCACGCCATGACGTCATTGACGTCATGGGCGTGGCCAATGTCATGACGTCATGACGTCATGGGCAGAGCTGACGTCATGACGTCATGACGTGGGTGAGGCTAAAAATAAAAATAATAATAAAAAAAATAACACACACACACACACACAACCTCAACTCAACCACCCAACCATCACAAACCCGTAAATAACTTGAATAAATAAAATAAATAAATAAATAAAATAAAAATTAAACAAAAATACAACCACCCGCCCAAAACACAAATAACTCACCCACCCACCCCAAATACAAAACCCTCACTTACCTCCTCCTCCGAACGCGGCAGGCGCCACCGCCTACAGCCGCCGCCATAGCTGCAGCCGGGCTGAAAAGGCTCCTGCCCAGCCAGTCCTTCCATGCTGTCCTTCCTCCTGACGGGCGCCCGGTCCAGCCAGCCCAGTCCGGCTAATGGGATCTCCAAGCTGCTCAAGGAGGAGGCGTCCCAGGCCGGGGCTAGAGCGCTACCGCGGTGAGCAATGCTGCCGCCGCGCCCGGGCAGAGCCACCCAAGGGGGGCAGGCAGGCTGGGGAGGGGTCTTTGGAAGGCGCCCTGGCTGAGGAACTGAGGGCTGGTGCCGCCGCCGCCGCCGCTGGAGCTGCCCTGAAAAGGTGCAGCTCCGATGCCGAAAGAAAAAAAATTACAATTGGAGCCAAAATGGCTCCAATTGACTGTGCATGGGCAGAAACTCAATCTGACGCATGCGCAATACATCAGATTGAGCTTCTGCGCATGCGCAGTCAATTGGAGCCATTTTTGCTCCGATTTTTTTTTTAAAAAAAATTCTTTCAGTGAGACGTCCGGAACCGGACGCCTCAAAAGTTGACTAACCTCCCGGAGAACCCTCCGGGATTGTTCCAAACGGTTCCAGGGAACCGTATGGAACCGGGGACATCCCATCACTGATTCAGATGCAAAAAAGCTTTTATCTCTCATGGAAAGTTTTGATACAGCTAATAAAATGTTGGATGTACTAAATCTAATGAACACTTAATTTTAGTTGATTAGTTGTGGAGGAAAAAGTAAAGCCAGCAGACTTTGGTGGGTAAAATGAGAAGTCCTTTGTGAATAGCTTAAACCTGGGGTGGCCAAACCTTTCGCACTGTGGGCCGGACCATGCCAGCTCAGACAGGTAAGCGGGCTGGAGGTGTGGTTCCTCCCACTGCTTGTGCCACTTCTGGTGGTAGCAGCAGCAGGTGATTTCATGTTGTGTTTTTGGCTGTTTTCCTCGCTTCCCATGGCGCCGGGAGCAAGGGCAGCACATTTTTTTTGTGTGTTTTCAGCACATTATCAGCTTTTTTCCACCCATGAGCCATCGGTTGGCCATCCCTGGCTTAATCTGTGGGTCTAGCTTTTTAAATTTTCTTTAAGGAGCCTTATCACAAGGGATGGTCAATGATATGAATCAAATTCACCAATTTAAAATCTGTATCTGGTGGGGAGTGGGGGAATACACAGGGAGCTGGATGCAGAAAGAGCTAAGACTGAACATGCATTTTTTTAAAGAGCTCTGCATTGCGGTTTGTTCCAGCAAAGGAAGAGCAAATCAAACTCTTTTTTTTTTTTTTTTGCCTTTTGGGAAATATTTTTGGCAGGCTGAGCAGTGGCTTAGTAGCTTGCAACCATTTCCTAGAATGATTTAGAAATTTGAATTTATGGCTAGGGGGTCAGAATACACATCCCATTCTTTCAAAATGCACATCCGCTCCTTCCTTTATGTGTTTCTTACATGTTTTAGAAGCTAAATGTAAAAAAGAAAAGCATAAACTGTTATGTAAACTGTTTCAGCATCATTGCTTTTTAAAAGTGTATGTATGTATGTATGTACGTATGTATGTATGTATGTATGTACAGTGATGGGTTGTTACCGGTTCAGACCGGTTCGCCCAAACCAGTAGCACCCATCAGGAGGGGGCCGCTGGGGTGGTGGTAAACCCCCGGGTGACTGGTTCGGTTACCACCTCGGCCCCCCTCAGGAAGTGTATTTCCAGGCGAACTGTGCATGCATCAAACCTCCATTTGACGCATGCACAGTTCTATTTTTAGTGTGCATGTGTGAAATAGAGGTTTGATGCATGCACACTAAAAAAATAGAACTGTTTATGTGTCAAATGGAGGTTTGATGCATGCGCAGTTCCAGGCAGCCATTTTATGTTTTATTTTATTTTTTGGCTCCACCCACAACATCATGTTGTCGGCTACGCCCACAACGTAATGACATCATGGTGGGGTAGCAAAAAAATTGACAGCCCACCACTGTGTATGTACATACATATGTATGTATGCATGCATCCATGTATGCATTGTAAATATCATATGGGTGATTTGTTTCTGTTTTTATTATAATTTTGAAATAATAAGAAAATTAAAAGAAGATATTGGGTATTTGAGTATAAAGTATGGTAGTGAATAAAGGGAACATAAGAAAATATAAAGATTGTAAGAAGTTATAGATTGATTAGAGGCTTTGCAATATGAGTTGTACCCATTATAACATTTTATATTATTGTCTTTTATTGTCTGATTATATATTTTCTTTTGTATTTTGTGTGTGTATTGTACTGTTATTATATTTAATTTTTGGGGGTTTTTTTTGTGTTATTAAAATTAATAAAAATTATTAAAACAAGAAAAAGAAAATACCTGCTGGAAACCCAGATGCCAATTATGCCCCCATTTTTACTCTGGTAAAAGCTTTACTGGGCCCAGCAATGCCACACATAACATTAAGGGCAATTTTACTTGTTCCTTTGCTAATGTGATATATGCCATCTTTTGCACACACGCAAAAGAAATGTCCCTCTTTGCTCTATATAGGAAAAACTGGACAATCTCTGTACAAAAGGGTTAATGGACATAAATCAGATATCAAGAGTAGCAATACACAGAAACCCATTACAAACCACTTTTATCTGCCTGGACACTTGGTTATGGACTTGAGGGTTGCTGTTCTAGAGCAGAGGAATTACAGAACTTGAGTCCAGCGAAATGACAGCAGAGATTAAGTACCTGCTGGACATGTATCTCAGGGGTTTGAATATCAGTCAGGGGTTTCTGGGACATTATCAGATTTTATCCACCAAAACTAACAGGTTGTTATATGCTGCAGTTTTGCCTGGGTCACTCAAACCATTCTCAATAGATGCCAACTCATTAGCAAATGTAATGCTACAATATTTGTTGCACCCACTCTTTGGATGTGATGCATCAGCTTGCAAGAGAAATTTGTTTTGCAACTATTTGCAATAGGGGACCAGACTTTGCAGCAGGTTTGAATAATAACGGGATTTTGTCAGTTGAAAAAAAGATACAGCACTGTTAGGCTGGCCAATTATTGTTTGCTTGTGTACCTGATATGTGTGTAAATGGATGCCACGAGGCCTCATTCTTATGTCTGATAAAGTGAACTTGGTCACAGTTAAATACAGGAGTTAATCTTTAAGATGCCACAACATTTTTTGTCTTTCATTGCTGCTTTGGTTTTTTTACTCTCAGATATGCTTGAAAATACCTACATGCCACAAGCTGTTGGCCTGTCACTGCCTCAGTGGTACAAGAGACACTGGACAAACTAGCACCTGAAGGCAGGAGTATTCCTCCATGAGTTAGTGAGGCCACTCTCTTAACTTTTGAAAGTTACAGTTACTCAACAAAAGGAGTGAGGCTATATTTCATTAGATACAGTTGTTAAGTAAAGTAACTGTATCTTAGAAATTGAGGGAAAGAAATGATTAGAAGTACTGTACTGTACTTAAATTGAATTCATGCACAAGGTTGACTCAGCCTTCCATCCTTCCGAGGTTACTAAAATGAGTACCCAGCATGTTGGGTGCAAAAAGCTAATTAACTTGTGAACTGCCCAGAGAGTGCAATAAGTGCTATGGGATGGTATATAAAAGTAATTGCTATTGCTGTTTACTGTTTCTATTTTTTATCTCCAGGTTTTTGGCCTATAACAGTGATGGCAAGCCTTGGCACTCCAGCTGTTCTTGGACTTCAATTACCAGAAGCCCAAGCCCTATAACCTTCTTTGCCCTGTCCAGCATTCCTTCCTTCCTTCCTTCCTTGACATATTTATAGGCCACCTTTCTCCACTCAAAGCTGGCTCACAATGTTAAAAAAATTTAAATCAAAGCACAGTAAAGTATACATTAAAAACAACTAAACTGTAGTAATAATTAAAATACATTAAAACAATTAAACTATAATGATAATAATTAAAATGTATTAAATGATTGAAAACATTACAAAACAGCAGACTTAGCTCAGCTAAAACCAGCATTCAGGGACTCTGTTATTATTATTAAAAGCCTACTTGAAGATATGGGTCTTCAGCTGTTGGCAGAAGGAAAAAAGGAAGGGAGCCAACCTATCTTCCTAACGTTAACACATTCCATAATTTGGGAACTGCTCCAGAGAAGGACCTCTCTCGTGTCCCCATCAAATGTACCTTTGATGGCAAAGGGACTAAAGAAAGTTCCTTCTCTGAAAATCCAAGAAGACTCATATGGACAATCATAGGATTGTTTTGGAGTTCTAGGAAGCCCAAACCATTTTGTCTTCTGCAGTGGGGGACAACTAAACACCAAAGAGACAACTCTGTGCTGGGTTAGTTAAGAGCACTAATTTAAAAACAGAATTCACTCTAAAACAGCACTGGGCAAGGAGGGAGTCCAAAAACAATTGAAAGGTGCTGATGTGTTCTCCACCCAGCTGTAAAGCTACCTTGTTTCTTGTGTTGTAAAAACCGCCATGGCTTACTATGAAAGAATGAATTGTGCTTAGTCAGAATGCTGTTTGATCTATCTGTCCAAAGATGGAATCCCTTTAATCTTTCAATAACATATTTTTTCATGTTCTCAGTTTATGAAGCCTTGTACTTCTTACAAGATCATACCATTTTCTTTTCTGAAGGTCTATTATATTTCATACATAAATAACAGTAGAATCAGATAGCACTGAATGATGAGTACTGTATATAATAGTTTGCTGGTGTGTCATGTGACAGTTAAAGGCAAGCCTGAAGTTTATGTTCAGCCCCTTCAGCCCACCTGAATCCAGAGAAAAGGGAGGGAGATTCCTATATGTACTAATACACAGTGTATGATGACAAATCTTGTTGTTGTTCATGACCTGATTCATTTATTATTAAATGGAAGTATGGCTTGGCATGACATGACACAACTGTGAAGGTATTTTGAGCCTTATTATACTGGGGTTAGATGTATTTGATGTTCTCACTTTGATCTTGGGTGTAATCAGTACATTTTAAGCTCAGATCTTGAATACACGTCTTGAGTAAATAAGACCTGCTCCACAACCTTTTGATTTTTAAAATAACTCATTCACTGTTGGCTATGAGGAATTTTTTTTAAAATAGAATAAAATAAGGCATTTTTTTAAATTTGAGAAATCTTTATTTCTTCACTATTTGCTGCCAAGTATTGGATTATGGCTCCTTCCTGTAGATAGACAGATGAAACTAGGTTTGGCTGCCTTAAAGCATCTGGAGGAGTGAACAAGAGAGAAGTAAGGGAAGGATTTAGAGGAAATACCACAGATTTATCAGACTTTAAAGTGTGATGAAGAAGGGCATAATACTAAAATTAAATCTGGAATTTCCAACAGCAGGACATTGTCTAATGAAACAGACAGACTGTAGTTATTTACATACTGTACAATGGACTCCACTTCAGACATTTTCACCAGCCAACCATATGGGACCAGGAATGGAGGGAGCATGGCTAGTCACTTTACCCCCAATTAAACCTGTAATCTAATCTGATATAGGGCAATTTCCTTTGTCTAAGAGTTCAACGTTAAGGGGAGACTAAATGTGTGGAATGGTGAAGGTGCCCATTTGCTGCCTTATATAGAGGAATCTTCTATTTGAAGGGTTTCAAGAGAGCAATTCTGCTTTCATCGGTGTGATCCACTTGAGGGCTATGGTGTATGAGTCTGACTTAAAGATCAAAATATAATTAAAGAAATCAATAATCTTAAAGCAGGCAAGCCATATGAGGTCCTGGAGAGGAGATCCAGTAGACATACAGAGTCATTTGATCACAAGCCTTCCTCTTAGTTTGACATATTACTGGGTTTCAGACACTGTCATTGTGATGTAAAATTGTAAAGATGATTTATAATTTTGCAGCTCTACAAGTAAATCAGCATATGCAATTTTTATGCCAAGTAGTGTTCTTTGCTTTTGTTTGGCACTGCAAAACAAAAATGTTGACACACCATGTTTGCGGGTCACCATGGCGAACTGAGCAGTCGCAATTCCCATTAGTTGCGGAAAGAAGGGCCACAAAATTAAGGCGTCCAAAACCTTACAAAACTGAATCCGGGATAGTGGGGCGGGGCCAACGTCATGACGTCATGGGCGGGGCCAATGTCACGACGTCATGGGCGGGGCCAAAAAATAAAGGAGCAAAAAATGGCTCCAATAAACTGTGCATGCGCAGAAACTCAATCTGATGCATTGCGCATGCAATGATTGAGTTTCTGCGCATGCACAGTTTATTGGAAAATAAGCCATGTGCCGATTTTCGGGGGGCTCTAAAAATATAAGCCACCCCCCGAAAATAAGCCATCAGGCCATTTTTGGCCATTTTGGGGGGAAAAAAAGAATATAAGCCATGGCTTATAATAGGCTATTATAAGCCATGGCTTATATTCTCCCCCCCCCCCCAAATGGCCAAAAATGGCCTGATGGCTTATTTTCGGGGGGTGGCTTATATTTCTATATAGAAATATAAGCCACCCCCCGAAAATAAGCAGGCAGCCTGCTCGGACACAGAGAATACACCCCCCAACTCTGCTTACCTTGAAGCTCTGCTTATTTTCTCTCCCGACTAACAGCTGATCAGACTCAGAGGCTTTTTTAAAAACTCCGGTAGGGAAACAAGGAAGGGGGAAAATTCCAGCGATGTGATTGGCTCTCTATGTCAGCTGACATAGAGATCCAATCACATCGCTGAATAGGTGTTTCCCCTATTCAGTGATGTGATTGGCTCTCTATGTCAGCTGACATAGAGATCCAATCACATCGCTGAATAGGTGTTTCCCCTATTCAGCGATGTGATTGGCTCTCTATGTCAGCTGACATAGAGAGCCAATCACATCGCTGAATTTTTGGAGCCATTTTTTGCTCCTTTTTAAAAAAAAAAAAATGCCTGCTGCCGAAGAGAAATCGGGACAGCCGGGACGTCATGGGGGAATTCCGTGACCATTTTCCTAAAAATGGTAACTCGGGATTCCCCCTCTCAAATCGGGACTGTCCCTGAGAATCCGTGACGGTTGGCCGCTATAAAATGTGGATAAAAAGTGAAATAAAATGGAGATAACTCTTTTTTCTAAGGTTGTGCTGTCGCTGCTGCTCCTGTGGATATTGGGAAAGTGTTGGATTGGGAAATTGATGCAGATGGGAGGTTTGAGTGATGGAGTTGGAGTCAGCCAACTCACCTTGTGGAGGCGAGTGGAAGGTGCAGAGAGACAGCCCCATTTTTCAAATGAGTGAACTGTGCTGTTTTTGTTTGGGGAGTGAGGGTGAAGTTTTGTGGACTTAAAAGAGGTTAAAAGTGGTTTGGTTTTGGAGCTGGAGAGGAGCGGTGGGGCCAAGGATCCGTCCGTCTCGGAAGAGTCGGACTTTTTCTCACGGGCTGTTCCCTCCATTTGCCCATTCATCCGAGAAAGAAGAACTTGAGCTAAATGGCGAGATACCTCACTCCCTTTTGAATGATTTGGCACTGCAGTAACAACAATATTAATAGAAGCAGTAGAAGGCAGTAACAGCAACAGACTTTAAAGAAATTTGGATTATAAATCCAGTGGCAGGCCTGAAGGTGGGGCGTGTCGTGGCAGAGATGGTAAAAGTTTGGGGATGAGAGGATAAGCTTTGGAGTTTTGTTTCTCTTCTGTTTGTTCTCCCCCCCCCCCAGGTTTTTTCTTTTTTCTTTTTTGTGGATTTTTAAAAATTTATTTTGAATGGAATAGAGTTGAGTTGGAACTGTACCTATTTTTTTCTTTTTTATGATTAAGATGGTGATGAGTGACTGAGTAATTTTATGATGCAGTTGGAAATAGTTTGCATTTCTCCATCTTTTTTATATATACTATACAAGAATCTGATCATGTACAGTCAAACCTCACATAAAGAGCGCCTCACTTAAAGAATAACTCGCTTAAAGAGCAGAATTTTCTCTGAATGTTCGCTTCACTTAACAAATAAAACCAACCAAAAACATGCTTAACAAATAAATCGGGGTTCACAATCCCCCCCACAATTGGTCATTTACAATGGTGTTTCGCTTAAAGAGCAAACTTGCTTAAAGAGCAATTCTGTGGAACACATTATGCTCTTTAAGGGCAGTACAGTTTTGAATCAAACGTGCAGCTGAATTCCCCCCTTTTTAAAAAAAAATATTGCAAACTGGAATTTCTTTTGGAGGTGGGGGTAAAAATGGCATCACCCATGGGGTCATTGATCTCTGAAGTATTCTTAAATAGAATTACTGTTCATCACATTGGGCGCCTATTTTAGGAGAAAGATGGATTAGAAATTAAATGATTAAAGCACACATACATGAATAATGCCATTATTACATACAATTTGGGGGAGGGCAATGCAATCCTTTCTGTGCACTGTTTCTTTTTGGTTACATTTTGTTCTGAAGAGCAAATGTATTATGATTGCTGTCACATAACTATTTGCACATATCTGTCAATACCTCCTGCTGCATTCTTTGGATATTTCCTGCAAGTTCAAAGCAATTTTGGAATTCCAAGCAGAAAAGTTATTCATAGCACGTTTCTGTCATCATTCTCAGGAGATTACTTAAAACAAACTGTCTAGGTATGTCATGTCTCCGTTGATGCTCAATAGTGGAGTGATTTGGCTTCCTCTAACAAACGGCAGACTCAATCATGTCAATATTTGCCTTTAACTGGGCAACCAACCCATGCTTCATGTGTTGGGCACCAAGGTCTGTACGAAGGAATGCTTTCCTCTGGGATCTGCCTATATCTATGTGACTGGTATATTTATTTATTTTTTCACCTTACCCTGCTCTCCCCACTTTGTTAAAAAAGAGACGATTTAGAGGAACCTGACTTTTAAAAATGCTTCCGTGAGTGTAGAGCTGGGAGTTTGTTTGATTATTATTATTATTATTTTTTATTATTTTTGGGGGGGGGGGAGAAAAGAGAAGGAATGCATTTTCTGGACTATACTTCTTAGAAACTGCCATCCCTTGTAGTCCAGAAAAGCAACTTTTCCAACCATTTGTTGATTGGTGCAGCTCTACTATGAATCTGAATTAGGCAGTTGCTTCATAAAGTAAGGTGCCAAGCACCACAGATTTGCTGTTCCCTGCCATGCCAGTAAGATGGTAGCCTTAGGATCTGTGGCTGACCTATCCACACATCCTTAGGCTGCCATTTTATGGCTGCCAAATCTACCATGGACAGGTTTTCAACTCAATCTTGATAATAATAATAATAATAATAATAATAATAATAATAATAATAATAATAATAAGAATAAGAATAAGAATAAGAATAAGAATAAGAATAAGAATAAGAATAAGAATAAGAATAAGAATAAGAATAAGAATAAGAATAATACAGTAAAACATCGGATAACGCTAAAACTTGGTTCCACAAGTCTTGGTGTTATCCGATTTTTAGTGTTATCCGATCCATGTTAAAATCCTATGGGATGGATCGGATAACGTTAAAGCTCCATAGAGATACATTGTAACTGCACAGGCTTTAGTGGTTGTTATCCGATCCATCCCATAGGACCTTAACGTTATTCGATCCAATTCTCCTCCCCAGATTACTTAACGTTATGCGATTTTAGCGTTATCCAAACCAATTGTTATCCGGTGTTTTACTGTAATTCCATGTCAGAAATTATTCTGGATTGAAAGGATTTTTGCCGGAGAAACTCTACTCAGGGGATGAAAAGCCTTAACAAAAGGGGAGGAGGATCAACTTCCTTATCCTCTCCTGTCTTTTTCCATTACCAGTAGGAAGTTTTCAATTTGTTAATTTATTTAATAAGTGATACATTGCATCAGCACTTCCCTAATACCACTAGTGCAGGGGGGGGGGCAGTGGATGACCAACCCCGGGCAGCAATTTTTGGGGGAGGCATTGTGCCTGGGCGCCACTCCCTCAGTCTGGGCAGGTTGGTTTGCCTGCCTTCGCCTGGCGTTACCTTGCGCAGGAGGACGGGCGGATGGGTGGAACAGCCCAGCCTCTGGAGATGGGGCATAGCAGGGGTGCCCTCCACCACCTGCCCGACATCACAGCTCATCCCAAAGGCAGCAGAACCCCCTACCAAAGTGGATCGGTACCTTATAAACATTTTTTGTTGTTTCCTCTTTGAAATCTGCGGCATTAGGGACCTCGTGGCAATGACTACATTTCCTCTAACAAACTACATTGGCCCGCAGCACTGAGGGAGTCTGGGAAATGTAGTAATTGTCATGAGGTCCCTAATGCACGGATTTCAAAGTGAAGACACAATGAAAATGTTTTACAAGGCACCAATCCACTTTGGCAGCGGTTTCTGCTGCCTTGAGGACGAGCAGATCCAAGTGGGCAGGGAGAAGCGAGGGCAGACTGGATGGAATAGGGAAGGGAGCCATGGGGGGTGCCCAAACTTTTTTTCCTGTGGGCCAGTCCCACCCCTGACACACAGCTGCAGGGGCCAGAGGCGGGCTGTCCCCACTGCTGACAGTTTTGACGTCAGCAGTGGTGGCGGCGGAGGCAGTGACTGTGCTTCGTCCAGGCTGCTCTGAGCAGCCTCTCACTCACTTCTTTCCCTTCAGCAACCTGTGCTGAAGCCGATTGCTGCCTCGGGCAAATTTTCGGACCCTCCTGCAAGTCAAACTTTGCGGGGCTAACTTTGCTTGGGATGACATCTCGAGGGGTGGGGGTTGGTGTCATGACCTTCAATTTCGGCAGGTGGTGATCTGACCATGATAGGGTGGGGGCAACAATACCCCCCACCCTCAGATCACTGTCTCCGCATGCCCCAGAAAAATCTAATCAAGGGTATGCCCTGCCACACGTGTGGGGCCGGTGACAGACTAGGAAACACTCATGTATAACATGGTAACCATGAATTCCTAGGCTGCCCCACCAAGCATCCCCTCTGCATGAATGTTGAAGTCACTCAACACTAATGTCTTATGGGATGACAACACCACTGAGGAGACAACGTCAGACAGCCCTGGTAGGGTGGAGGCCTGATCATGAGGAGCTCTATAGACCAGCCTCAGCCTCCATCTCTCCATGTCTCCCACCAACAAGTGAAGGGTCTCCCATCCTGCTTTGGAGGTGGCAGAGACCCTGCTTAGAATGATGTTCTTCCTATGGATGACAGCAACCTACCCACACCCTTCCCTCAGCTCTGCCCTGGTACTGCATGAAATATCCAGGTGGGGAAATTAAGGACAAGGCGACTCCTCCCCCTTCTCCCACCCAGGTTTCTTTATACATGCCAGGTCAGGCTGTTCTCTACTAGTAAGTCACAAATCAGTTGAGACTTATTTTTCACCAACCTGGCATTCAAGAGCAGACAGGACAGTTCTGACGGTTGTCTGAGCTGGTCACCTTCCACCTGGTTGGTTGAAGGGCAGTTAGAATTTGGGATAGATTTCAGGCATCTACAACGAGGTTTCCTGTAACAGCCAACTGCACTACAGATGTCATAACGCCCTCTGCCAAACATCATCAAGATCTTACTACCTACCCTCCTAATAACTGCACCAACCCCACCAATCATTCTGCAAGTGTTCTCACTTGTAGTCTGAGCATCTCACAGGGTGTTAGGATCCAGATATGCAGAGCCAATCGGAGGGACAGTACATTCCTCTGCAAAACCACTTCCTGAGACAGGCTCCACCTGGTGCTGTTGGATGTGGGAGTCTTGATGACTACCTGAGCTAACCAGGGACTGTGATGGAGAGCCCAGGACCAGATGTAAGTTGGGCAGCTGAATTGGTCTTATGGAACAATCTGAGCAAACCCTTCAGAATCTTCCTCAGCGGATGATGAGAGGGTGAGGGGTGGAGCCACTCAAGTCCTGTCCAAGCTGTTCATAAGGGGCCTTGATACTATCCCTTTCAAAGCAGCCTTTAGGGAAGTGTGGTCCTACAGGTGTTGCAGAGGATGTGCGGGAACTTCCATTGGTAGACTGTTATCATGTTTCCAATTAGGGTGACAAACAGCAGCAATGGAGCACAGATGTTGTTAACAAAAATCCTAGTTGGAAATATTCCTTTCACCTCCAAATAGGATCTCTGTCTCAACATCATTGATGGGAATCTATGACTGGCAAAAGACGGTAAAACTCTTTGATGGAAAACAAAGTCATCCAATGGTTCCACTGCCTTCAAATCCATTAGCTCCAGGTGGACACCAAGTAATGATCCTAGATGTTTTCTGGCATTCACCCTCAACCAGGCTGGGGGGGGGGGGATAAAGGGCCGTCAGCAGGAAACCAGCCAAAGAAGCAGCCCCGGTCGTGCGGGCGGTTGCTCTGCTGCCCCGACTGTGCAGGCAGGTCAGAATGCCTCTGCCTCTCATTCCCCCCTCAATTTGTTCCACCTGGCTGGGGGGGGATAAAGGGCTGTTGGCAGGAGCCCGGCCGAAGAAGCAGTCCCGGTCATGCGGGCAGTTGCTCTGCCGCCCCAGCTGTGCAGCCACCGGACTTCCCTCGGCTGCCCCTGGCCTCGAGGGAATAGAGCGCAGCTGTGCGGGGTGGGTGCCGACACAAGAACTTCACTCCCACCCCGGAGCATGGTATAAACTCCATTGGGAATAGACCGCAATATACAGTAAAGTACAATACAATCTCCAGCAAGGGAATCAATCTCCATTGCTGAAGACAGAAAGGTGATTTTTATGGAGTTGCCACACCAGTTGACAAGCGTTTCTCATTAGATGGGTTCTTGAAGCAAGATGCAGCTGATTGTTAATGATATGTAACTCCATTTAAGTATATGTAATGTGTACAATGGTTGGGAGAGAAGATTACACATACACCCAAATGCTGCCAGAAATTGGACATTTTGGCTGCTTTTTGTAGTATTAAATTAAACAGTGCCATTAAGAGCTATAAGACCCTTTTCTTAAAAATAAAAAAAGATCTGGTTAATCAGGCAAACATATGTGGGTAAAATTTAAAATAAGAAGACAGATACTTAAAAGTCTAACCAGCTGTCATGGTGTCTAGAAGGGTGTGAAATGTAGACAGATGCACCATCTGAAAGAGCTGTAAGTAGAATCACAACAGATCATAAGCATCTGTGGTGTGAAGGTTGTGTATTATCAGAGGAAAAATGTGTGTGCACGCGCGTGCGTGTGTGCGCATGCGTGTGCACGTGCACAGAGAATTTCATGCAGATTATTTCATTTTGGGGAGGAAAGATCCATATGGGTCTTTGGGTGTATGGAAAGAGATTCATTTTGGGGAGGAAGGATCCACATGGCCATTTTACTGTTACCATATATACTCGAATATAAAGAGGGCAATGGTCCATGAGGTTACAAAGGGTTGGAATCGACTCTGAGACCAAACAACAAAAAACCTAATTTTGATCTGTACATCCAGGAAAATAGATTGACCTGAGTGTAAGTCAAGGGTGGAAAATGCAGCAGCTGCTAGTGAGTTTCAATAATCAAAATACATGAAAATGTGGTAAAATTAATTAAATTGTTGACACATCTCAATCCAGTGCGGTCTTCGGACACTCATGGTCATTGACCCGAGTATAAGCCGAGCCCCCTTTTTGGGGCTAAAAAACTTGGGTTATACTTGAGTGTATATGGTACATTAACATATCCATGAGCAATACCAAGAACCAAATACATATAATAAGAAGATGGTCATGTCTTCCACCAAATAAAATCCACAGTCAGATTTACAATAAATATATAGCTCTTTTATTTAGATTATGACATTGCTAGCATTGACATGCATCAGTTTGACTCCATGTTAACTTTTATGGCTCCGTCCTACAGATTCCTGGAGTCTGTACTTTCAAGAGGTACTTGGAAGTCTCAGCCAGAGTGTTCTAATACAGTAAAACCTTGAGTTATGACAGAGGTCTGTTCCAACAGCCTCCGGCGTAATGTGAAAAACTCATAACCCAAAGCACGTTTTCCCATAGGAATGCATTGAAAAAAATTAAAAGTCCTGGCCTGGCCAATAAATAATAATAATAAAGTTAGCAGTTCAAGACCCGAGTAACTGCATGACAGAGTGAGCTCCCATCTCTGTCCCAGCTCCTGCCAACCTAGCAGTTCAAAAGCAAGAATTTGTAAATAGGTACCACTTTGGTGGGAAGGTAAACAGCATTCCGTGCACTTCTGTGTTTAGTCATGCTTGCCATATGTCCACAGAAATGTCTGCAGATGCAGACGTTTCTACAGATATAAGCATTGAACCCTAGAGTTGGATATGACGGGTTTCTGAGCAAGGGCAACTTTTACACACATGAAGGTGCATTGATTTAATGGAACCCAACTCTATCTAATATAAAACTATTCTTTCTTAAATCAGCCTACATTTACGTGGCATATGTTTTATTTTCACAACAATTTGGTGTGTGTGTGTACAGAATTCAGAGGATTATATTCTCACAGATAGGTTGGTAAATGGAAAGTCCTGGTTCAGATAAAAGAAATCTGATTGCCTAATCCCCATTCCATCTTCCTCCCCGCAGAAAGGATGTTTACTAGCAAAACTCATTAGCTAACTCTAGGAAAGCGTCTTCTCCATTTCTTTTCAGAGACATCTTTGTCAGCTGTTTGGATTCAAAGAGCCCGTGTAATGTTTCCTATTGATTTTCTTCTCATTTCAGCTTTTTAGCGGTCACTCCTGGAACATTGCCATCCACTTTCAAGCTTGATATACGTTCAGATGAGAGGGGTAATTTCATTTTAATACAAATGATGTAATATGATAAACATGTGCATGAGTGTATACACTATAGATGTATAAAATGTCAGCCTGACAATATGCACTTGTGGATACATTCACAGGGAATTTGTCAAGATGCGATAAGAATCATACACTTGGAAGATTCTCCATGTTTAGTCCTAGGCATGCAATATCTCCAGAAGGTTACTTTCCATGCCTCTGTCTGGCAGAACCTCACGTTTCATAGGGCTTTGGCTGCAGATTTTACTACATCACTTTATTTCCCTCTAGGAGTTCTTTCTCTGTCTTGTCTCTCTTTCTTTGTTCATATCAGAGTGTCACATAGTACAGCATAGCATGTCTGGACTGGAAGAATTGGCCTTCTTTAAGCTATTGCCCAGAGGATGCTCCAGTGTACTATCAATGCTTTCCACTTTTTGGGGAAGCTCCTTCTCTGCCCCTTTTTGTGTTGTGACATGAGCACAACTGGGCTGCCGGACACTGCCACCCAGCAGACCTTGGGCCCCATCTTCCTGGGGTCGGAGAGAAAGAAAGCTGCAGGCTCTCCACGCAGCCAAACACTGCCGCCGAGCTGACTTTGGGGCGCATCTTCCCATTGCCCGCTCAGAGGGAAGTGACTGTAGCTGTTTTGTAATTGTAATTGTCTTATGACATGTACTGATGATACGGTTGATGTATTTGTTGCTATTTTGTTATTGCTGCATTGTATTATATTGTACTGTATTTTTATTGTATTTAATTTTAAATGTATTGTGATATATTGTGATTGCTGTTAGCCGCCCTGAGTCGCGTAGCTGAGTGGGCAGCATACCAGTCCAATCAATCAATCAATCAATCAATCAATCAATCAATCAATCAATCAATCAATCAATCAATCAATCAATCAATCAATCAATCAATCAATTGTTTATTTTGCACAGTTTTTTTGCCTATATATCCAACTCTGATGAGCAGCCATTTTTTATTCACCTCCTACCTATTCCTGTCCAACAGGACATATTAAGGATTCAATCTGGGAATGTCTACATGCACCACATGTGCCCTACCATTGACCGGTAGACCCTTCTGCATTTATTCCAAACGTCTAGCCCTCTTCTCCAAGCTTACCTTGATTTGTCTTGGGCTGGGGTTCTTAATCTATGGCCCATGGGCCGGCCCCAGCCCTAGGTGCAGTTTCATGTGGCCCACTCTCCTAGTTGCTGCCACCACCACTGTCACTGCTGAAGCTGCTGGAAGTGCCAGAAGTAATGAAAACAGCAAAAAATGCACCACCCTCACTCTGACTGCCACAGTCGCCGCCGCCGCCGCCGCCACCACCACTGGAAGGGGCCAAAGTGCCAAAAACGGCCAAAAACATGCTGTAAATGCAACTGTGATTGTCATGAATGCCTTTATGACAACTGTAGATGCAGTTTAAAGCAGCACTTACACTGGAGAAACACATGTTGGCCCACTCAGCTATCTGAGGGGGCATGGTCTGGCCTGTGGTGGGAAAATGTTGTGAACCCCTGCTCTAGGGCTTACTTATTGTCCAATTGTGAACAACAGGCCAAAGCAATAAAATTGATACTTAATTACATCAAATGGCTTATTTCTCCAACCTTGCTCTACAGCACTGGCTGCCTTTAATAACGAGCTGGAAAGTAGGTATTGTTGTGACAGCACAACACAGGACAAAGACTCCTACGTGCCATGAAGAAGGTTGGGAAGACTCAAATGTCAGGTCTGTGTGAAGTGCAATGTACAGTTCTGTTCTAATCATCCTCCAAAACTAGATTTCACTTCAATCCCAGGCACATTATTGCAGTGGCAAACCTTTGTTGCTGACAAAAATTCAAGTCACTGGGAAGATGAAGTCACTCATATTTCCACTAATGGAGATAGTCCACAGCACCATCTGTTTCTGTTTTACTAGGTGAGCTTCAATTATTGATGTCTCAAGATGTGTCTAAACTTGGATAGATGTTTGATGCTTGCTCTTTACTGTTTATCACATGGAATAGAGGGAGACAGCTAGCTATCTCAGGGGATTACAAATTTCTCCTTGAGAGACACAGCAATATCAGCCTTTTGGTACCCCCCCCCCAGCAGAGAATAATTAGGCCATTATGATAATAAATCAATAAATCTACTGTTCTCCCTGTAGATATAATTATGTGTAGACAGATAGTTAAAATCCATTTCCTGGCAAGATATTTGAGTGGGTGGTTCCTAGCCTTTGCCACCCATTGCTGGATGCAATGTACACATGTTCTAGGTACATTTCATCTTTTGTCTGGGTTTGGAACAGAAACCGCCTTGGTCTCTCCCCCCCCCAACAGTAGAAAGTAATTGCAATCCTGTTGTCTCAGTCTTCTTAACAGTTTTAATTTCACCAGACAAAAGATACTTTGAGATTAGTTTAGATGTGTTTGAAGTACTGCATTACAATGATTCCACTCATACATTGATGGTCGGTTCTAGAACGTGATGCTGCCAGATGCTTACTCATCCCTTTATTAGATGCACTGCAGGGTTCCTTAATACTCCGTTGCTATATTCGTAAATGATACATGAAATGCAGGAAGAGGTCATCAAGGGATGTGAATTCAGATATCACCAAAATGCAGATGACGTCTAGTTCTGTCTTTCCTTTTCATCAAACCCAGATGAGTCAGTGGATTAATGGACTGAATCATAGCCAATATACAGTCCAGAGCATAGCTTTGAAATAACCAGCAGTGCGTTAATTTTAAGGTAACAATGGTGTAATTAATTTACACTTCAAAAGTAATGCATCATTACAAACATACTTTTTTGCTCTAAAAGTGCTCTATTATTTTCAAAATCTTCTTAATGGTTAGAGCAATAAAACAGTGGAATCAACAGACTCAAGAGGTGGTAAGCGCTCCAACTTTATTGGTAACAGCATAGATAAAAAAAATTATATTGGGTAGAATCTTCATTTTGCATGCCTCTACTCTACCAAACCATGAAAAACCAATTTTCCTGAAGTCATATAACATTTTTTATTTGTTACACTTAGATACCACCCAGAGTGGGAAACCATCCCAGAAGGGTGGTATGTAAATAAATGAATAAATAAATAAATTCTATCCTCTATCTTTTAGCTTCCCTATAATTACTTATAGTTTTAACCCCCATATTCAATAATACCCAGTTCAGTATTAATCATTCTCAAAATCATAATTTTAGATACGAATATATAATCTATCCTAGAGTAATTTTTAGGTACTAAAGAATAAAAAAACAAATTTCTTTTCATTTTCCTTCATCTCCTGGTTTCATTTAAGGAGTCACAAACTAGAACACCAGTATTTCCACTAGATCTGTGGTTCCCAAGGTGGAGCAAACACCCCACCGGGGGGGGGGGATTTGAGAATTAGTTATTAACAGTAAATGGGTTTTTAGGCTTCCTCCATGTGAATAGGAGTTCACTTTTTTAATAATAAGAATTATATGTCACTGGGGGAAGGGGAGAGGAGGGGTGTATAAGAATTTTAGAGATTCTTAGGTGGGGCATGGCCAAAAAGAGTTTGGGAACCACTGCACTAGGAAGGAACCAAATGGTATTTCCCTCTATTTTTCTGGCTTGTTGACAAAGCCAATGTAACACATTAATAGCGTGCAATGAATCTCTCACTTCTATGAGAGGAGAAACAATAAAGAGAACAACCATCCTGCTGGGGTGTTTGCAGTAATCACAGTAATAAGTGATGCAACCATTAAAAAAAACACACAGTGGAATTCCAACCTCTGGTCCAGGTAAGCTGGAGGTTCCATAACAATGTTTTCCTAAAGAGGGTGTGTGTGTTTAGCTCCATCATTGCCTTTGGAGGTGCAAGAGGCCTTTTGAATCAGTTTGTCAACCAATCTAGATGGGGAAGGGTGAATCACTCAGGCTACCAAATCTTGCTATACTATCCACATTTTAGTAATAGTCTGCTCAGCTTCTGTTGTTGCCTCTTTTTCCTTTTGACACTATTTCTTTGGCTTAGTGTTCAAGATGCTGAACTTGATGACCAGCATGTCAGCAGTTCGAGACCCAAGTGCTGTATGATGGAGTAAGCTCCTGTCTCTGTCCCAGTTCCTGACAGCTTAGCAGTTGGGAAGCAAGAAATTGCAAGTAGATAAATAGGTACCGCTTCAGCAGGAAAGGTAACAGCATTCCATGCACTCTGGTGTCTAGTCAGTGACTACCACAGGACCACAGAAACGTCTGCAGGCACAGACAGTGCTGGGTCTGACTGTAAATGGAGATGAGCACCTTCCCCTAGAGTCGGATATGACCGGCTTTCAAGCAAGGGAGACCCTTACCTTTACTAAACACCTTCTTACTGAGATCTTCTTGTAGTGCTTTTAAGGTCTACTACAGGAATTCTTTCCCCACCACCAGTAGAGTTTTTATATATTTTATCTTTAGTTCTGTGATTGATTTTTGCCTGCTTCTTTCCCCCCCTCCCTCAGTGATTTTTTATGGTTGTAATTTTATGGTTCTAAAGTATTCACAATTCACAATTTGGGATCAAAATTGCTGGGAGAAACATCAACAATTTGAGATATGCAGATGATACCACCCTAATGGTAGAAAGTGAGGAGGACTTAAAAAAGCTCCTGATTAGGTTGAAAGAAGAAAGTGCAAAAGCTGGCTTGAGACTCAATATAAAGAACAACAAACAACAACAAAAGTATTCAATTGCTGGCTGGCCAGAGAACCACGCCTATATGGCAGTATATAGCAGTTTCAGGGAGCAGGTATATCTCAGTTTGTTAAAGTGCCAAGCTGCAGAGCCAGGGGCCAATAATTTGAATCCCCACCATTGCCTTCTGGGAGAGTGGCTACCTGAGATCACCTCAGAACCGACGTGGCTCAGCTACCTGTGTTGCCTTGGGTAAACTGCATGATCACAGAACCCCATCTGAAGAAGCAAGAAAAACATGGATTGTGACAAAATAAAGTTGACTAATTGATATAATTAATTATAGAAAAACTATTATTTTCTAGGAATCATATTGACAAATATTAGACAGACAGACAGACAGACAGACAGACAATATTTATGTCCCTTCCTTGATTATAGGCCAGTGTAAAACAAGTACAATATAAAATAACTGAAATAGTTTCAAATGTATAAAATTATCATAAAGATTGAAGCAATCCAACCAATTTGAACCTATTTAAACAAATTGATGTCACACAGATTATGCAGAACTTCATAACCAACTCAAGCTGTTTCTGGTGAACAGTCATGTTTTAATTGGGAGTCAAAGTAACATCTTTGTTGGCTTAATCAAACCTGCAAGGGAAGACCATTTCAAAACCTAAGTGGTAAAGTCAACAAAGTAATCTCCCATATGTCTCCACCTGGTAGGCCTGCTTCTTTTGGGGGAGTGCTGTTCCAGACAGAACAATTTTTCTACCCAGCTTCCCAAAACAAAGACCATTAAACCACTGAATCTCTGTCTTATTTGGATCTACTTGAGTTTATTGGTTCTCATTCAGACCATTACATCATCCAGAAAATAGTCCAGTATCTGGACAAACTCAGCTGTCTCCAAAGACAAGAAGAACATACTGAAGGCAACTCCAAAACCTTTGATGAGCTCTCCCAGCACTATATAAAAATATTATAACACCATGGAGGGTAGAATGGAACGCTGTGGCATCCCACAGCTTAACTGCCATGGGGATAAAAAGAAGTTCCTTAGTGCTAGTTTCTGGAGCTGGTCTCATAGAGCAGAAGGACACCTTTGTGGTCTTGTTCTTATTCTGTAATGCCAGTCAGAGAAGATATGACCATCAGTGGTATCAAAAACAAACGTCCAAAGCTGTCCAAACATCATATACTGAAGCACTTGCTCCCAACAGGATGCAGTGGGCCCAGAGCTGGGTGGGCTGAGGAGGATGGTGGAGGACAGAGGTGCCTGGAGGACAATGGTCCATAGGGTTACAAAGGGTTGGAATCGACTGTGCGACTGAACAACAACAAAAACTGACTGTCTTTTTATCACTAACCAATTAGCAGTTTCTTCCTCTGCCTCTGTTGATTGTGGTAAACCTACAAACCTCCCCTCCTCTTCCTGTTTGCTGTTTGCATCCTCCATTGCTCTTTGTGTGTTAGTTCTTGCCAGCATATATCAGCTGAAATAAGCAATCTGAAACTCTCTGTAGCTTCAGGACGCCGGCCGCCGAGCGCGGGAACGCTGCCGCCGCCGCTGCGCCCCTCCCAGCCACCGTCACCGGCTGGGAGGTGAAAAGGAGCCCCTGCCGAGGGGCTTGAAGGACGCCGGCCGCCGAGCGCGGGAACGCTGCCGCCGCCGCTGCGCCCCTCCCAGCCACCGTCACCGGCTGGGAGGTGAAAAGGAGCCCCTGCCGAGGGGCTTGAAGGACGCCGGCCGCCGAGCGCGGGAATGCTGCCGCCGCCGCTGCGCCCCTCCCAGCCACCGTCACCGGCTGGGAGGTGAAAAGGAGCCCCTGCCGAGGGGCTTGAAGGACGCCGGCCGCCGAGCGCGGGAACGCTGCCGCCGCTGCTGCGCCCCTCCCAGCCACCGTCACCGGCTGGGAGGTGAAAAGGAGCCCCTGCCGAGGGGCTTGAAGGACGCCGGCCGCCGAGCGCGGGAACGCTGCCGCCGCCGCTGCGCCCCTCCCAGCCACCGTCACCGGCTGGGAGGTGAAAAGGAGCCCCTGCCGAGGGGCTTGAAGGACGCCGGCCGCCGAGCGCGGGAACGCTGCCGCCGCCGCTGCGCCCCTCCCAGCCACCGTCACCGGCTGGGAGGTGAAAAGGAGCCCCTGCCGAGGGGCTTGAAGGACGCCGGCCGCCGAGCGCGGGAACGCCGCCGCCGCCGCCGCGCCCCTCCGTGTTGTCTTACACTATGTGGTTGTTTTACTATGTCATTTGTTTACTGTTGTTTTATGTTCTTTGGAAGCCGCCTTGAGTCAGGTTCACCTGAGCAAGGCGGGGTATAAAAATAAATTTGAATTTGAATTGAATATCAGTATTTAACTATGCAGCTGCTGCAAATAGAGAATGCTTTTCCCCCTGTTAAAAAAATCCTTGTAATTGTAGCTGAACAATGGAGTTGTAAATAAAGTGCACTTCCCCCCTACTTAAGCTGCTTTTTGATTGTTTTTTTACTGTTTTAAGTGCCAGTTAGTGACAGGGATGGTTTTAGTGGAATTTGTGTTGCTCTCTCTCTCTTACACACTTACCCCCTGCTCCTGTTGGGTTTTTCTGCCTTATGCTCTGCTAACTAAGATGGCAGTAACAGTGGTGGCTTAGTGGTTAAGACGCTGGATTTGATGACTGTGGGATGCCACAGCATTCCATTCTACCCTCCATGGTGTTATAATATTTTTATATAGTGCTGGGAGAGCTCATCAAAGGTTTTGGAGTTGCCTTCAGTATGCTCTTCTTATGCAACTCCTCCAAGGTATTAAATGGTTATTCCTTTCTTAGTTAGGTAAAGCAATCACTGAGATCAGAAACTTATTACTTTGATTCTTACTGGTGATCGGTTATCAGGAAAAAAAATGGCAGTTTTGAAGGCATGCATCTTTGGAGGAACATTGTTTTATCACCTTCAGCTTAAGAAATTGGAAAATCAGACAGTTTAGCCCTGAATTAGCTCAGTTCTGTTCTGCACTTGGGATCCATCCAAGTTTGAAGCACATACATGCAACGACGGACCAATATTTATCAAAGAAAAAAGTAAAAAGTGCTACATTCCCTGTGTAAAATGGGAAAAATAATAGTGAATAATATTATCATTGGACCACTGAACATTAAAAAGCAGACAAGCTTTTGAGTCCTACACAACTCTTCAGGCCGGTCATTATATAGCTTAGGTGAGGGGGCAGAAACAGGCAAATCCAAAAATCATGTTGCCGGGATGTTGGCATGGAAGAAGGAGGAGGAGGAGGAGGAGAAAGAGGTTACAGAATCAACTGCTAAATTCAATCAGTGATGTGTTCATCTAATGGGATGTCAAGCCACTTGTTTCAATCCACATCCATAGATAATGGGATTTCAGCCACCATGTCAGTTTTCACTTGTCTTTTGTTGAAGTATGTAGCTTCTGCTTTGACTGGAAACACACCATGCCAACATTTGGCAAATGCAGAAATGTGACCAGCAAATTCCTCATTAGCCACCGGATGGCGATATTGTCATTATCTTTTTCTACTAGGTGGTAGCCTTCTCTTCAAAGGAATCCACCCCAGCCTCCCCTTCCTCCTCTCTAAGCCTGCCAAAATGGAAGAAGGGAAAAAAGTACTTTTGACTTGCCAAAAGTACAGAGTGTAGGTCACCGTGTATCCTTGTGTTTCAGTTGGTTCTAGCAGAGGTTTGTGTGACATCTGCATTTTCATGGATCCAAAGCAGGTCCCAGATGGATCTAATATCTTGTCTGGCTTGATTTCATTGTCACACTGACCAAAATGTATGTTGTTGCAGGCTTGCTCATGAGTATTAACACATAGCATATGGGGAAAGAAAAGAGGAGGAGTGGAAAGGGATGAAAAAGATAACAGTCTGTGTTGTCATTTAAGGAAAAGTAAATTAGGAAGACAGTTTAATGGCATGGAGTAGAATAATTAAAACACAGCATGTGAAATGTGAATGGTTAGCAATAAAACATGAGAAAATATTAGACTAATAAGAATCTATTAGGCAATGATATTTATGGGACCATTATTCTACTGAGTAAAGTCTGGATGTGAAGGAGAAGATGGTTATTGCATCTTATAACACCATAGTACAACTTTCTCCAGCCCTTTTCATGGTTTGAGCTCCAATGTCCATAATCTCTGCTCACTGGCTATGCTGGTTGGAGACAACCGGAATTGGAATCCAGCCCCCTATTGATTCCACACTGCCTCCAACTCCAAATGGTCATTGATGTGTCCATCAAAGCCAAAGGAAGCAGTGACCCTTCCACTGTACTTAAATCCAGTCCTCTCACATGCTGAAGTTACCATCCATCATATTATGTAACCATGACTCTAGTGCTTGAGATTGTTTTTTCTGACTTCTCCATTTCCATCTCTTTGTGTGTGATGTCTTTTAAGCTGGAGCCCTGTTTCATTTTTGCATTCGTAGAACACACTGGGAACAAATAATATATTATTTGGTGCAAATAACATGGTTACAAACTGTGAACAATACATGTACTAGTTGGGGATATGTATACATGGGCACATAATGTGCTTGAGGATATGTGATGACCAATATCAAATTTCCTTTGCCATGTACACTTATCTGTTAGAACAAAATGTGGAGACACATAATGGTTCTCTATAGGCAAAGATGTCCTACAAGGTGTGCATTTTATTCCCTTATCTATTCAATCTCTAGGCTGAAAATTTCATACAGAGAACTGGACTAGATTCAGATGAAGAAGAGTGAAAATTGGTGGAACAAACATCAGTAATTTAAACTATACTGATGACACCAACTTAGTGGCAGAAAGCAGCAGTGATTTGAGATCACAGCAAAACCTTGGGTTACGATGGAGGACCATTCCAACAGCCTCCATCATAACCCCAACCCCCCCCTAATCCTAACATGTTTTCCCATAGAGATGCATTGAAAATAAACAAAAGTCCTGACTGGACAAAAAACAACCCCCCCCAAAAAAAAAAAACCCAAATGCCAGGCACGACCCTCTCCCATCCCCAAAAAAGGGATGAAGCAATTTCCCTACCTTTTCCATGCCATTTGGGGACCTTATCCGATGACAGCGATGGCACCTTCGCAGTATTAAGCACCATATTGTGATTTCGGGTGAAGGGGTAGCCATTTTGAATTCTGAAATGGTTGCATTGGCCATTTACAAAATTCAAAACGGCCAACACAACCATTTAAGAATTCAAAATGGCCACCCCTTCACCCGAAGTCACAATATGGTGCTTACTGCTGCAGAGGTGCCGTTGTTGTTGTTGTGCCCAAATAAAGTGCCCAAATGTAGTGGAAAAGGTAGGGAGATCACTACCATTTTAGAGTTTACTGTAGCACAATCTTTGGTCGTAAACTGAAAATCAGTCGTAACCCGGAGATTTTTTAAATTAAATGTGCCATTGTAACCTGCAGCAAACGTAACTCATGGGAGTCGTGTGCCGGGTTTTTACTGTACTTTTGAAAGTAAAAGAAGAAAGTGCCAAAGTGAGGCTGCAGGTGAACATTTTGTTGTTGTTCAGTCGCACAGTCGATTCCGACCCTCTGCGACCCCATGGACCACTGTCCGCCAGGCACTCCTGTCCTCCACCATCCCCCTCAACCTGAACTCTGATGTTTTGGCTTGTTGCACTGGCTGGGGATGTCGGGGAAACCCAGAAACAGCTTGGATTGGGTCCTCTGATCTCCCCGGAGCCAGCAGGGAGGTCAGAGAGCCCATTTTTTTAAACCCATTTCGAGTAAACTCATTTCCTGACAAATAAATGAATACAAAACTGCTTAAGAAATGCTAAACGATCTAAAGAAATCCTATGGCTGTACTAATTTTATGTAATAAGACTTCTGGATTAGAAGGTTGTGAAAAACAATTTGGGATCAAAATTGCTGGAAGAAACATCAACAATTTGAGATATGCAGATGATACCACCCTCATGGCAGAAAGTGAGGAGGACCTAAAGAAGCTCCTGATTAGGTTGAAAGAAGAAAGTGCAAAAGCTGGCTTGAGATTCAATATAAAGAAAACCAAGATCATGGCAACAGGCCCTATCAGTCCCTGGAAAATAGATGGGGAAGAAGTAGAGGCAGTGACAGATTTTACTTTCTTGGGATCAAAACTCACTGCAGATGGTGATTGCAGCCATGAAATAAAAAGGCAACTGATTCTTGGGAGGCAATGAGAAACCTGGGGAACATAGTGAAAAGTAGAGACATCACATTGCAAACAAGAATTCGCATAGTCAAAGCAATGGTATTCCCAGTGGCAATGTATGGTTGTGAGAGCTGGACCATTAGGAAAGCTGAGGGCAGAAGAATAGATGCCTTTGAGATGTGGTGTTGGAGGAGAGTTTTGAGAGTCCCCTGGACAGCGAGGAGAACAAATAGGTCAATCTTAGAAGAAATCAACCCTGAGTGCTCCTTAGAAGGTCAAATAATAAAGATGAAGCTATCTGATTATCCCCCCCTCAGAATTGGCCTTATTATCTTTACCTGTAGAATCATTCTTTGGTTACATGGCCCTTCTCACCACAATTCCAGCAGGAATTTGTTTGGCTGCAAAGTGTTTACCAATAACTTCAGGTCATTTTGGTCTGAAATTATCTAAGATAACTTCTTTGTTCTATTTATTCCTTTTTGAGGCAACTAAAGGTCTCTTTCAGGCTTAATCGCCGACTATTCAGAATTGATATAAAGGCATTAAAGTTTTCATCTTGTGAAACAAAGCCTACCTTTTATTTATCATCTATATTAAATCTAGTCCTCCTTAAGATATTAAATATTTTGTTGTTGTCCAGTCGCACAGTCGATTCCGACCCTCTGCGACCCCATGGACCATTGCCCGCCAGGCACTCCTGTTCTCCACCATCCCCCTCAACTCGCTGAGCTCTGTGCCCATTGTCTCCACAATACCATCTAACCATCTCATTTTTGGCCGCCCCCTTTTTCTTTTGCCCTCCACCTTTCCCAGCATCAAGGCTTTCTCAAGCAAATCCTCTCTTCTCATTTGATGTCCAAAGTACCTTACTTTCATCTTTACAATTTGACTGTCTAAGGAGCATTCTGGGTTGATTTCTTCTAAGATTGACCTATTTGTTCTCCTTGCTGTGCAGGGGACTCTCAAAACTCTCCTCCAACACCACATCTCAAAGGTGTCTATTCTTCTGCGGTCAGCTTTCCTAATGGTCCAGCTCTCACATCCATACATTGCCACAGGGAATACCATTGCTTTGACAATACGAATTTTTGTTTTCAATATGATGTCTCTACTTTTCACTATGCTCCCCAGGTTTCTCATCGCTTGCCTCCCAAGAATCAGTTGCCTTTTTATTTCATGGCTGCAGTCATCATCTGCAGTGAGTTTTGATCCCAAGAAAGTAAAATCTGTCACTGCCTCTACTTCTTCCCCATCTATTCTCCAGGGACTGATAGGGCCTGTTGCCATTATCTTTGTTTTCTTTATATTGAGTCTCAAGCCAGCTTTTTCACTTTCTTCTTTCAACCTAATCAGGAGCTTCTTTAGGTCCTCCTCACTTCCTGCCATTAGGGTGGTATCATCTCCATATCTCAAATTGTTGATGTTTCTCCCAGCAATTTTGATCCCAAATTGTGATTCCTCCATCCCTGCATTGCGCATTATGTGCTCTGTGTATAAGTTGAATAAGCAGGGTGACAAAATGCAGCCTTGTCTTACTCCTTTTCCTATTCCAAACCACTCAGTCATTCCATTTTCTGTCCTAACTGTTGCTTCTTGTTTCATGTACAAATTTCTCATGAGGCATATAAGGTGTTCTGGGATTCCATTTTCTTTAATTACTTGCTGTCACGATCCAGCCGGCCCCCACTCTTCTGGTAAACCCCTGGAAACCAAAACAAACCTACACAGGGCGAGCTGGACGGCTAATTAGAACAGAGATCCAACTCTCAGCTGCTTATCAGCTCTTAAGGGGTTTTTATTTTGGTAGCGTGTTCAAAGATTTGTGTGTGTGAAAGGCAGCTCTTACCCTTTTTAGTCCAATGAAGACACGTTGTTCAGAAAAATGATGAAGATTTATTGATCAGGTTCATAAAGCATAAAAGTCAGTAGCATAGGTCAGTCCAATAAAGTCCACAGGTAAATCTAGGTAACCATTTTTAAGGAGCAAAAGTGCTTAGCTCCTAGGCTAAAGATTTCTAGCCCATTGAGATGCAGAAACAAAAGCTCTCTAATCAAAAACAGGTCTTAATCCATGAAGACACAGAGACGAACTCTTTCTTCTCTCCAAAATGGAGAATTTGCAGTCAGATGGGACTGCTTAGCCAATCAGGTAACAGCAAACAGAACTGAGAAAACTTTCTCACAACAATGGTTGTTTACCTTTATGCAAAGACACAACACGGCTCTCGGCTAGCTTACAAAAGATAAGAAATACTGAAAACATGGTTGAAAAACATGCTGTTACACAGCCTTGAGGCTCAGAGAGAGAAAAATGGATTTTTCTGAGGCCTATTTGGAAATTGGCAATTTTAAGCCTTAGGAAATAGGTCCATTTCCTGACACTTGCCACATTTTGTTGTGGTATACATAGTCAAAGGCCTTAGTGTAATCAATGAAACAGAAGTAGACTTGTTTCTGATATTCCTTTGTTTTTTCCATGATCCATCTTATGTTGGCGATGTGGTCTCTAGTCCCCATGCCTCTTCTGAAACCCGCCTGCACTTCTGGTAATTCTCTCTCCACATGCTGCTGCAGCCTATCCTGTATTATCTTGAGCATCACCTTGCTAGCGTGTGGGATGAGCGCAATTGTTCGATAATTTGAACAGTCCTTGGCATTTCCCTTTTTGGGGATTGGAACATATACTGATCTTTTCCAATCTTGTGGCCATTGTTGTGTTTTCCAAATCTGCTGGCATATAGAATGTAATAATTTGATTCCATCATCTTTTAGGGCTTTGAAAAGTTCAACTTAGATACCATCATCTCCACTGGCTTTGTTGTTTGCAGTGTTTTCTAGGGCCTTTCTGACTTCACTCTCTAGGATGTCTGGCTCATGTTCAATGTTCTCATCATTGTGATTATCAGGGGTGTTGTGGTCCTTTTTGTAGAGTTCCTCTGTGTACTCTTTCCATCTTTTCTTAATCTCTTCTGCATCAGCTAACTCCTTGCCATCTTTGTTCTTTATCATGGTCATTTTTCCTTTAAACGTTCCCTTGATTTCTCCAATTTTTCTGAAAAGTTTTCTAGTTCTACCTTTTGTGTTGTTTTCTTCTATTTCTTTGCACTGTTCATTCAGGTAGGTTTCCTTATCTCTCCTTGCTTTTCTTTGAAATTCTATATCCAAGTGATTGTATTTTCCCCTTTCTCCTTTGCCTTTTGCATCCCTTCTTTCCTCTGCTATTTTAAGAGCCTCATCGGACAACCACTTAGCTTTCTTACACTTCTTTTCTTTTGGTATGGTTTTTCTTGCTGCCTCCTGCATGATGTCCCGCATCTCTGTCCATAATTCTTCTGGTACTCTGTCTATCTGGTCCAAGCCATTAAATCTGTTCCACACCTCCACTGTGTATTCCCAAGGAATGTTGTCTAGGTCATATCTGTCTGGCCTAATTGTTTTTCCTATTTTCTTTAGTCTAAGCCTGAATTTTGCAATCAGTAGGTTGTGATCTGAGCCACAATCTGCCCCTGGTCTTGTTTTTGCTGACTGTATGGAAGTTCTCCATCTTTTGTTGCAGAGTATGTAATCAATCTGGTTTCTATGTTGGCCATCTGGTGATGTCCATGTGTAAAGTCTCCTTTTGTGTTGCTGGAAGAGAGTGTTTGCTATGACCAGTGCATTATCTTGGCAGAACTCTATCAGTCTTTGCCCTGCTTCATTCTGTGTTCCAAGACCAAACTTGCCTGTTATTCCATTTACTCTTTGATTTCCTACTTTGGCATTCCAGTCTCCTATGATAATGTGTACATCATTTCTTGGTGTCTGTTCTATGAGGTGTTCTAAGTCTTCATAGAACTGGTCAATTGTGGCTTCATCTGCACTAGTGGTTGGTGCGTATATTTGGATTACAGTGATATTGAATGGCTTGCCTTGTATTCTGACTGACATCATTCTATCATTTTTGAGATTATATCCCATTACTGCTTTTCTCACCCTTTTATTGACAATTATGGCTACTCCATTTTTTCTGAGGTTTTCTTGTTCACAGTAGTAGATATGATGGTTTCCAGAGCTGAAATCACCCATCCCTGTCCATTTTAACTCGCTGATTCCCAAGATGTCAATGCTTATTTTTTCCATTTCCTTTTTTACCATTTCCAGTTTTCCCTGGTTCATAGATCTCACATTCCACGTGCCTATACAGTATTATTCCTTGCAACACTGTATTTCACCTCCCCCTTTCCTGTCCCTCCCCTTCTTCTGATCTGATGTGCTAAGCATCCTATTTCATCTCAATTGCCCCATTTGTTTTGCCTTTTGTTTTGGTCCATAGGGTTCTCTTGGCAAAATTCCTGATGTTGGTTTGCCGGTTTCTACGTCAGTATCCTCTCATCATACATATTATCACAGTTTAAAACAAGGTATTATCATGCACCTTATAACAGTTTAAGCAGTGTCAGACTGAAAAGTAAGCTAATTAGTGTTGGTTATATGTAGTTATAAGTCAAGAGTTTCTAAGTATCCTTGTTATGAAGTCCAATATATCAAGTCTCTACTGTAAGTTCACTATAAGTCTCTATAAGTCTCTACTAAGTATCTAAAGTCAGCTACATTAGCATAGATGTATTACTTATCATATGCATGCAGTCAGTTTCAGCTGCCCAGTGCCTGCTGGTGGTCTTGCGTCGGCAGCGCCTGTGTCAGTTGTGAGGTCCCTCCTCAGCCGTTCGGTCTCCCTCACCCTGCTAGCTGCCTGGTGCCCACCAAGGTTCTCCTCGCTGTTGTGGCGGTGATGAGGTGTGGGCCGGCGCTGCTCTCCTCTTCTCCGCCCGACCCGCTGCTGCTGCTATTGTTAGCCTTCCCTCTAGCAAAGTGGGAATGGCCGAAGGGGTGCCGGGTTGCGCCGCTCTCCTCTTTTCCGCCCGACCTGCTGCTGCTGCTGTTGTTAGCCTTCCCTCCGGCCAAAGTGGGAATGGCCGAAGGGGTGCCGGGTCGCGCCGCTCTCCTATTAGGTACCTCGACTTTTCCGATGGAAAAGTGCCAACTCCAGATAAGCCAATGGTCACACATATGGACTTAGAAATGGTTTTGTTGCTTTTATCATACTGGTAAGTGGTAACATGAAGAACTGAAGTAAATCTGTGTTGTCTGTTTTGGGGTTGGTGTCCAAAACAAGTATGAGATGAGAATTACATTTATGCCATCATTACCAGTTTTCTGTTTGCTTCTTCTTAATAGGCTGGTCAACATAGAAGAAAGATCATAACTATTGAATTGTGTGGAATTGTGTGATACTGAGCTCTTGGACAAGGCATATAAAGGAATTGCTTTCCCGATACAGTAATACCTCGGAGAACGTTTGTATCAGATAATGCTACACCCACATAATGTTAAGCCATATGAAAAAAAATTGCATCACATAACGTTAAATCCTATGGGATGCATCAGATAACGTTCGCTAAAGCCTTTGCCAGTTACAATGTATCTCTATGGAGTTTTAACGTTATCCGATGTATCCCATAGGATTTTAACATTATCCGATGCAACCCCCCCCCCCCCCCAATTGCTTAGCGTTATGTGGTTTTAGCATTATCTGATGCAAACGTTATCTGAAGTATTACTGTATCGGGAAGGCAGTTCCTTTATATGCCTTTTCCTTTATATGGATGCATCGGATAACATTAAAAATCGGACAACACTAAGACTTGTGGAACCAAGTTTTAGCGTTATCTGAGTTTTTACTATGTATTACTTTGGTTATACATCCCTCATCATTCCAAGCAAAGGGGCAACAAGGTTGTTCAGGTCAATGTGAGCTTTGCACTCATTTTCACTGCTCATTAAACAGGGCTAAAGTCAAGCCACATTGAAATATGACTGGAGGGGAAAAATCATATGAGCCCACATTTTGTTTCTATTAACACTGTTAGAAGATAGTGGAGCTCAGTTCCATCTGCTTGGTTTCTCCTGAGATAATTGCTTAAGGAGCTAATGAACTACCCATATTACCAGGAAGAAATCTCATTCTCTCCCCCCCCCCTCCATGACCTCATCCTTCTCTTGGTTGTGATTTTGGCATAGATGTCATATCAGTATCATCCCCCTTCCTGGAAAGACACTAGAATTACTCTAGCGAGGAAAATTGTTCTGTAGCTCGGAGCTAAATGACACATTCTGGCTCACTTCTTGGAGAGGGTTATAAAAGTGATTGATAATTGCACCAGTTAATACTTTAGCTTCGTTTCCTCTAAGGTGGCATTAAATAAAATGCTTCCCTGGGATTTAGACATATTTCAGTAAACAGATCCACAGATGTGACAGGTAGGGAGCAAATGATAGATCACCTATGTAACTCCAACTCCACTTGCTTTTCTTTTGAAGCTTCAGCAATGGTAGAAGGCTGTTGTTTGGTTCAAACAGAGACAAGAAAGCTTAATTCCTAAAGCTATGTACAACACAGCTAGACAGCTATGACTCGTGTTGTGTGACTACTATATGATTTATTCCATCAATAGGACCAAATTCGGCATGTTTAAAAGCTGGATACTAGGGATGTAATGAACCCTTAATCTCCACAACAACTACAAGAAGGCTGGAAAAAAGTCAACTGCCAAGAAATATTTCACTTGCATGAGAGAGAGAAGACTATCTCTCATTGTATTTATTAACAGGAAAGGTAGCCAAAAGGGGGGAGTCTGTATTTTAAAAAACCCAGGATGTGGACTTATCTGAATACATTGTCATTGGCTTCAGAGTGGCAGGCCCAGAATAGCAATAGTTCACAGCAATAAGGAGACCAACAGCTGTGACAGGTAGGGGGTAAATGATAGATCACTTACATAATTTGGCAGGCAACATGGCAAATCCCTTGTGGATTTCAACATTGCGTTGAGAGTGCCAGGCATACCAGAGGGAAGACAGGCTTCATTTGGGTCCATCTGTAGGATATTCAAGGTGAAGCAAGAACTCTGAACTTCACTGTCTTATTTCCTCTCTCCATGGGCATGATATATGTGGTATCTGTTGCCTCCATTTTGTATATGGCTATCACAGATTTTTCTTTGCTAGTCACAACTTTATGAGGTGTGTGGTTGTTGTTTGCTGGGATGGATCCAAGGATAGAGGAGACAGGTGTGCATTTTATTTCCTTAAGGAAATTGGAGTTGAAGATTTGGTTGGGTTTCACTCTCATAGAGGCCTTCCTCCAGCTAACAGGAAGCTGCAGGATCCCTGCAGGTTTGTGCTGTCCCTAGTGATTTTTTCAGGTCAGAAGGTCTGATGCTTGAACTCTCTGAAAGCTCTACAGATCATCATGGACCTTTAGGAAGAATAGGAAGCATATGTTTGTCACAGTTGGCATTTATCTCAGAAAAAGAGTTAATTCCACACAGGGGAAAAATCATCTGGGTATCATTGTAGGAATGATGCCAGGCAACATCAAGATGTAAAACTTGCCCAAAACTCTGGTGATCAACACCAACTTGTCTAATATTCATCTACATTGCTAGAGGAAAGATAATTTTCTGCTATTTTGTTCTGCTAAATTAAAGGGATTAAGATTTGCACCTGAGGTCATTTGCTCCAGGTGAGAACAAAAGTTGTTATTACCTACCTTTTGTTTCCCCTCCCAACAAATATTGTATCAGTGTCAATAGAATTCAGTGTCAATTGGACTGAATTCTTTGGTCTGAATCATTACTCGAAGTAAATCTGAAATATTATTTCCCTCACTTTCCTCTAAAGTTGGTTGCCTGGAAGAACTATGGTTGGCCATCATCTTTCCTCCTCCAGACATTGCCGAATTGCAGTGTTAGTCTGTCATAACAGACATAGCCAATGGTGAGGGATGAGCGACGTAATAAGTCTCTGGTTTCTCCTAGCACACGAAAGAAGGAGAAATGATTGTGTAGTAGGGTATTGCCAAGATTTATTGCAACATCCTCTGAGTGGAATGATCCAGGATTACTTTTAATCAGGGGAGATAAACTTTGGTGGGCATAGAGGTTATTCTCCCCCAGAATTTCTGGTTAGATCAGGCCCAGTAATGGTAACATGGAAGGGGAAAATAACAATTAAAAGTCAGATGCACCCTGCAATCTCATTTAAAGAGAAAACCCAGTTGTTCACCAGAAAAAAGAGGGCAACAGAACGGCCTGATGTTGTTTTTTAACTTGGAGGGGGCAGATAATTTTTGTTCTTGTTGATATTTATAATTTATCCATTTTTAAAAATTTTTATTGTAAGGATATTTTTAATACGTTGTAAGCCACCCAAATGGGCAGGAGATAGATAGATAGATAGATAGATAGATAGATAGATAGATAGATAGATAGATAGATAGATAGATAGATAGATAAAACAAGTCACACACAGCCTATAATCCATGTTATGCCTGCTGCAGCATTAAATGATCAGTATATTTCATTTACTTCCCTCTCTTTTTTCTTCAAACAGCTGGCAGGGACCAAAAAGCTTGTCAGAATGGCAGCTGTTGAAGCCAGCATAGAGGGTGAAATGTAAGCCTATGTCATCTTGATCCAGCCCCTCCTTGCGAAGGTATAATGACTCCAGCACGCTGGATGATCTGAGCCCCTCTCTTTCTCTACTTTTTTATTAGTAGTTATAGCATTTGGTGTGTTTTTAATCTTTTTTAGATTTAAATTTTAAATTTTAACAGTTTTAAGGTTTTTATATGGAAGCTTCCACTTCCTAATTCTGGGCTCTACCTGCCCAGAGAAGGATAAGACTAACGTCTTCTGGCCAGGAGGAGGAATGGACTTCAGCTGTTTGTTCTGTGTTGATTTTTCTTATTGTAAGCTGCCCTGAGTCCCCATGGCGAGTGGGCAGTGATATAAATCTAAATAAATAAATAAATAAATAAATAGGGAGAAAAGAGCAAAGAATGAAATGGTTGATTGCCTAACCCTAACATTTCTCTCCATGTGTGTTTGCTTATTATGATTCTTTTACTACAAAGGATGTGGAATGAAGGCTGAGAAACAAACAGATCTCCTGGTGGCACTTGAGGCAGCAGGTCTGCAACAGCCAACTAGCCCCAGTCACTTGAAGGGAATGATCTTCCTTTCATGTGGCTTCCCCAAATTGGTTCCCAGAGCTTCATTACATTGGATGATTAGGCCAGGTTTGTTTGTTTGCTGAGAATTGGCAGTGCTGGCTAGGAAAAACACTACGTTTTACTGCATATTCTGCCTGAACCCTATTTGCACCTCACTTGCCAAGAAGAGAGAAAATGAATCAAAAGTGCAGCAAATTTATGACCATCATCTAACCACAAATCTAAATTAAGAAGCAGAACCTTATATTCCATTGAGACTATGACAGAGAGGCTTACAAACATCACAAATGTAAAAACTAGAATTTTATGAGTATGCAAAAAGAACATGTAGTTTAAGGAGGTGGCCAAGGAAATGAAAAACCGTGGAAAGTTTTTGGAAATTGAAAATATGCTGGTTGAAAAGAAAATGTCCTTTCCCACTGAATTGGTCCATGTTCATCTACTTGCAATTTCTTGCTTTCGAACTGCTAAGTTGGCAGGAGCTGGGACATATACAGGCGCTCAAACTGTCATGCAATACCGAGTTCTCAAATTGCCGACTTGTCATCCTTCCAGAAAACAAGGTGAGCTTCTTAACCACTGAACTACCACAGTCCTAGTCCTCATGTTGTCAAGACATGGTGTGAAAGAGCGTTGGCTATTTTATTCAATTCAATTCTATTTAAAGTCCATGACCAGCATAACAAGAACACAAAAGCATAAACACCACATCCAAAGCTAGAATGGACAGAGGTAACAAAAGGGCACTATACTACTAAAAACCTACTGAGACTTGACATACAACAGTAGGCCACCTATCTAAAAGAACAATACAGTTGTACCTCGCTTAAAGAACATAATGCGTTCCACAGGATTGCTCTTTAAGCGAGTTTGCTCTTTAAGCAAAACACCATTGTAAGTGACCAATTGTGAGGGGGATTGCGAACCCTGATTTATTTGTTAAGCGAGTTTTTGGTTGGTTTTATTTGTTAAGCGAAGCGAACATTCAGAGAAAATTCTGCCCTTTAAGCGAGTTACTCTTTAAGCGAGACACTCTTTATGTGAGGTTTGACTGGATTACTAAAATCCCTTAATAATTACTAAAACCTAATTTCATGAAGATAAAATACTAATATTTACAAGGAAAGAAGAGGGATAGCCTCGTTACAAGGTTATAATATGCTCTCTGCTGGAGTTGTAATTTACTAAAATTCAGTAAATTGTAGCCAAACCAATAATGGCAAGGGTGAAGAGAGAACTTAATAAAATAGTAAAGATCAGCTGCTCAGTGCAGGAGCAATCTCAATAAACTATAAAGCCACACTAGACATCCTAGTCAGCAGCCAACATATCCTGCGAGCCTTCATACAAAAATCCACCACTTTGCGAGTGATGGCAATACTACTGTCCTGGAGTAGGAAGGAAACTTGTTGGGCAGGCAATTTTCCTATGAATTGGCGCAGCAGAGGGGTTATTAATTCTGCAGGAGTGTCCCTATAGAATGAGCAAAAAAGGAGAACATGCTCAATCAATTCAACATCCCACCCACCACATGGATACAGTAGTTCCGAATAGGGTATCCCATTATGTCTGCCCTCAGGAACAGCTGAAGGCATGCATCCACAGTGGCCCAGAATGAATGCCAGCCTATAATTAGGGAGGTCTAATTGTTGCAAATAGGCTGCGGGAGCAACTTGGTACTGTACCTGATGGAATCGTTGCAATAAAAACCAGGAGACTTGGACATATCTTCTGGTTGTTCCATGTGCCTTATTCTCTGTTTCACTAACTCTCTGGCTTGTTGTGCTTCCATTGCAAGCAAGGTAGGTGGACACAAGCCCAGTGGAGACAATTTATTAAGTATATTACATTCCCAGGAAGAGCGGAATGAGTCTTGAAGTGTAAGAAACACCAAGGTGCCTAGGGAATTATGTATTTTAAGCCAATATGAAATTATCAGCATCCAGCACCTAGCCTCCACCTTCAGTAAACCTGTCTCCAGCCTTAATCTGGCATTGGAAATTCAGCCGGGGGTGGGGGGAGGGATCAAGAGAGCAGCTCTAAGAAACTTTGACTGGACTCTCTCCACCTGCTGATAACTGGCTAAATGGCCTAGCTGTGCACCATATGTAATCTGGGCGAGTGATTTGGCTTTAAACAATTTAACGGCTCCTGGCACATAATGCCCCCCCTGCTCCAATAGAACCTAAGAATTGCCGATGCACTCCTCTGATCAATATGCATCTTCCTAGAGCCTGAGACATGGAAGAGGACCCCCAAATAGTTAAAGTTAGGGACCTGCTGAAATGGATGGCCCTCGATTTTCCAATCGTGAAATTTGGGTTTCCTGCCAAAGACCATGATCTTTGCTTTAGTATAATTAATAATAAGATGATTTTCCTTACAATAGGCGACCAGTGCTCTGAGTGCCCATCAAAAGCCCATCGTGATCTTGCCAAAATATGTCCCTGTCGCACACCTTTCTGGGTGAAAACTGCAAAGGACAAATGACCCCAAGGGGAGCAGCGGACATTCAAAGCTGAGTTCTCATGCACCACCAAGAGGTGGCAATCAATGGAGATGGCTTTTAGTTTCTCCCACAATTTGGTCTGTGAAACAGAATCAAAAGCAAATCTTAAATCTATAAAGGTGGCATAGAGTGAACTCAGATACTTCTCATGAAGGTGTTGTAGGATTAGGCAATTGTCCATGACAGATCTTCCTGTCCTGAACCCAGCCAGTTCCTCTGGTAAAATAGCTTCCTGATCAACCCAATCTTTTAGCTTCCAGGAAAGTTGTCTGGTGTAGAGTTTGCTGACCACACTAAGGCGACTTCTAGGTTGGTAGTTGGATGGGTCATTTCTTTGCCCTTTCTTAAAAATGCGGACAATAACTGCCAGCACCCAGTTCTGGGGCACATACTCTGTCCTATACTGGAAAAAAAAATGCCATGATTGCATGTGCACCGCCACCACTGCGGAAACTGGAAGTGCCCAAATGCTGCATTTTCACTGTGAAAATACAGCAAAAACGTGGCAAAAATTACAAAAACGGAGTGAAAATGCTCTGCACACACTCCCACCACAATGGGAAGTGACAGAGGCTGGAAAAAAATGCCATGATTGCAAGCACCGCCTCCACCACCATGGAAACCAGAAGCAGCCGAACCATGCTTCCAGTTGTGTGTTGGGGGCTTGTCCAGCCTATGGTGGGAAAATGTTGCAAACCCCTTTCTTAAACCCTGATGCCTCCTCTGTGATATTATTCAAAAAGTGAGCTCCTATTCATGTGGAGGAAGTCCAAAAGGCCATTAACCTGGTCTAAACAAGCTTTCAATTGCTCCCCTTAAAATCAAATTGCCCCCTATTGGAAGCCACAGCTTTAAAGTATCAGATTTGAAGCATACAACAAGAATCACATGAACATGTTTCCTTTTTACTTTTTGATAAAATGGGAATATACACATGTTTTAAGATTCAATAAAAATGAAGCACCATATAAGTTTAATATGATGTGAACACACAGACTACAGACAATAAAAAAGCTTCAAGTCAAGACCTGTGAAAATTAATGGAATGTCATCCTAACACTTGCCATGCTACTGTCACCTTAGTGTCTTGGTGACTTGCATGTTGGAATGAACTACAGGCATACCCAATATAAGGTGGCATATTTCCTTACATAGTTATGACATTAATTGCTTCATAAATTGCAGTGGTTAAAAAGTCAGAATATCCAAAAGCCAGTATCCTATTGCTTGTCTCAGCCAGATGGCAGATACACTAAACCAATTGTTAAATGATTAGTCAACACTTGCATCAATCCTATTGAGTTAATAGGTCTAGTCTGTTTGAGATTAGCAGTTGCAATACTGGTCAGTAATCTAATAAAAGAAATATTGGAGTGGAAAATCAACTCATATTTCTCTAAAATCTTATTCAACACAGATTAGCAGATTAAGAAAAATATATGATGGAATATGCTTGAATTTATATTGGGAGAGGGCACCCATAAACTCAAGAAACTCGGGCAAGCATCCAACCATTTTTATAAGTGGTAGTAGTATCTATGAACTTCACACTACATTTCTTCTTTTGCAACTGGGAATATATCACATCACACAGTTATCTGGGAAACAAACATTTTTCTACACTTCATTTCTTTGAACTTACATTTTCCATTTATAAAAAGTGTGATGGCCAATAATGACAAAACCTCAACCTGGAAAAGAAAAGTATATGTTGAGGGGCGCACAGTGTAGGTTGCCAAGCTCCCATAATCAGCAGGATCAAGTCCACATTGTTTTGACATGTGCATCACAGCTTTAGAGGCTACCGTGGGTCAGACGGGCCCGAGTTCCAATTGTAAGTCTGTGTTTATTGAGAGGAGGGTGGGGGGAAAGTACAGAATGAAAAAGGGAATGTTTTAATCTTCTTGCTGATACAGTCAAACCTTTCATAAAGAGCACCTCGCTTAAAGAGTAATTAGCTTAAAGAGCAGAATTTTCTCTGAATTTTCACTTTGCTTAACAAATAAAACCAACCAAATTCTCGCTTAACAAATAAATTGGGGTTTGCAATCCACCCCCCACAACTGGTCACTTTCAATGGTGTTTCGCTTAATGACCAAACTTGCTTAAAGAACAATCCTGTGGAATGCATTATGCTCTTTAAGCGAGGTACCACTGTATTATGGTTTAGATGCTTAAGTGCAAGCTAGAAAAAGGCCTCTTTTGTTTACTATTTCTACAGGGGGAGGAAGGAGGAGGAGACAATGATAGAAAGAGAAAGAAAGAAAGAAAGAAAGAAAGAAAGAAAGAAAGAAAGAAAGAGTGAATGAATGAATGAATGAATGAATGAATGAATGAATGAATGAATGAATGAATGAATGAAAGAAAGAAAGAAAGAAAGAAAGAAAGAAAGAAAGAAAGAAAGAAAGAAAGAAAATATTTTGGTTGCTCATAAACATGCCTAGAAAAAGTATGTGTAGCTCTGTTATTTTCTATTCCATGGATCAAGTGGCACTATATAGTGCAGATTTGTGGAAGACATGGTGCAGGACCTCAGTACTTGGGGGAACATCTGTCCTTATATACACCTGTCTGATCATTACAAAGCACAAGTAAGAGAAAGCTGGTTCATTCATATCCTGTGTTGGTGCTTCTCATAAATACTTGATTTGTCTCTGGTTGAACAGGGTATTGGACTGGACAAGCACTTGGTCTGATCCAGCAGAGTTCTTTTGTTTTTGAGACTGAATTTCAGACTATGGAGAAGGGGAGCTGGTTTCAACCAGGAGCAACCAGATTGTCCAGAATCAGAAACTGAAACTGAACTGGTGCCTCTTTTCCCCAAGTTTGAAATCCTAAAAAGAGACCATACTGTGTACGCACATACACACATATTAAAAGAAGATCGTGAAAAGACCATGCTGCTATAGCATAGAATTGAAGTTGAATGGGTAGAATCATACTGCTTTGATTTGGCTGATAGGTTAGAAATGTAAATAAATAACTTAACCCGCTATTTTACACTATTATAGATTTGGATGGAGATTGTGAGCACTAAAGGAGGCAGAATATGTTTTGTACCTTTTCACAGCTCACCTTCGAGGCCAGATGGATTCTCAGCCCTGAGCTGTCTCACATCTCTCTTTTCCTCCTCATCTTACAAAATGCCCCATCTTTTATACACAATTAGATTTTATGATATGAATAATTGATGGCAACTTTGCTTTACCGTAGCTTTCTCTTGTATCACTTCCTTTATTGCTGCACCAAAGAAACCTTAAGAGGCCTCAAGATTTTGCTGAGGATGTCATTCTGAAAAGGTATCAGCTGCCTGGCTTTCTTTCTGCTCTTTATTCCTGGGGTTTTGGTACCATTTAAAAGGCACAATGGAACATCCAATTCTCTTTGTTAGCATCTGTGGGTAGCAGCAACTTTTGTTTGGAATTGGCCCCTTTCCGTATCACATAAATGCAGTTTTTAGAAATGAATGATCAGCTGCAAATTTTAAAAACTTCTCTTTGTTCTTATGTTGTGAAGATATATTTCACCTCTTTTCAATACATAGAATACAGTATTTTGGTGAGGGTGTGATGACCAAGTTACTACTCTGAGACCTTTCTCTTTAACAGTTGTCAGGAAAAAGACCTATTTCATAATGTCTCCCAAGGTTTGAAATTGCTATTTTTTAGCTAGGCCTCATTATTGGCCTCATAGAAATCGTTTGTCTTTTCTCTGCCTCATGAACTCATATCACGAGATGGTTGTTTTCAGTGTCAGTGTACCCGTGTTATCTCTCTAAGCTAGCTGAGATCCATGTTATGTCTAAATGCCAGGACACTCTCTGTGCACGTGTGTAAACAATGTGTTGTTTTGAGAAAGTTATTCTCTGTTGTTCTCTGTTACCTGATTGGCTAAGAGTAACCCACCTGACTGCAAATTATCCATTTTGCAGAGAACAGTTAGTTAGTTCATTTCTGCCTCACCATGGATTAAGACCTGTTTTGATTTAAGAGTTTGTTTCTGTTTCCCAATGGCTTAAGACCTGGTCTGGCTTATGGATCTGCTATTTGTCTTTTTCTCACTATGATTACCTAAAGAACTTGGACTGTTTTTATTGGACTGAACTCATGGTTATGACCCTCTAATCTGCGTTTTTCTATGGACTTTGTTATCAATGAACCTAGAGAATAAAACAGCTGTTTCTCTTTGAAGATTGTTGTTTTTCTTATCACACACACACAAGGCAATCCGGCTGCATGCTACCAGAAGAATAAGTCTCCCTAAGTTCCTTTGTAAATGCGGCCCAGGTCTCTCAGAGTTGGAAGGTAAGGGTTAAATATGTTCCAGAAATGAGCACATGCCTAGGAGCATGAGTGTGTGTGTGTGTGTGTGGGGCTTACAGAGATGCCTGGTGTTCCGACAACAGTATTCATGCAACATACTCATATGGAGACACTACTGATTCTGAACACTTAACCTCTTTCTGTTCCATTTCTTTTTATCACTCATCCACTGAAGCTGGACTTCAGTTTATTTCCACAGCAGACAGGAAGCACATAAGTAACATTTGGACTAAACAGCAATGTAGGGTGGGGATGTAGACACCTCATCACACCATTTCTGGATAAAGCAGCTGCTCCATCTCATACTATCAACTTCCCCAGAGGTAAGACTAAGGCTAGGATCTCAAAAATAACATGGTCATAAATGTTGTGGTAGCAACCTCTCCTCTGCTACTTAATGTGCTAGCCAGTGCTGAAATTCAATATTAGGACCCAACTAAAGTAGGCCCATTGAATCAGTGGGAATTGGGTGAACCAGGTCCTCTGTTAATTCAGAAGATTAAAGGCTCCTGTTCTAGTTGGAACTTGGTACTGGATTTCAGACAGTGTAGTGTAGTGGTTAAAGTTGAACAGGCATTGGGAGAGCTATAGCTATAATCATCACCAAATCATAAGACAATCTGGGTAACTTTGGGCAGATTAGTCTGACCTACAGTATTGAGCAAAAGTCTTAGGTCACCACCAGCTGGTTTGAGGAAAATTCAATGAGTGGTAGGGGAAGGAATATAACTCAACCCCTTAGCCACCTAGACACACAAAAAATGTGGAGAGTCTATTTTTGGATCTCCTCTCAACCCTCTCCAAGTATGGTGAAGTTGGAGCTAGGGTGACTGAGACTGGTCAGTTTCTCTCAACCTAACCCAACTTGCAGAGCTGTTATACAGATACAGTAGGGAGGAGAAGAGCTTTGTGGATGAGATGTGGGCTATAGCTGTAACCAATAGACAAATACCATTAAGCTATTTTACATTCTTTATGTACCCCTATCGTTTTTCTCTGGCTTTTTAAGGTCTTTATATTTAGATATAGAGACCTTTTGTATAGAATGAGTCATTCATTAAACCACATGCTTCATCCCAGGTGACTAGATCCAGATTAAACCCAGTTCCTGAATATTTTCCTATCATGGACAATCTACACAAACTCTTTCCTTCACATCTTCAGCCATTGTTTTTCTTCACAAACTCCAAGTGATTGGAAAGTGCATGAAAAAGAAATAACACATTTTCTCACTGCTCCCACACATGTTTATAGCAATGCATAATTCTATGGTAATTATCTGAGTTACTTAACTCAGAGTATTTTCTCACACAGATTAAAATGGCAATTTTTCCTCCCCCACTTTAAGTGTATCGCGCAATCATTTGATTCTTCTCCCCACCTCTTCTTGACCTCCTTGATGGTCTGACAAAAGGGTGTTTAAAGTGTACAAGGAATAACTGAGCTGCATTAAGCTATCCACGAAAGCTGTAAAAATCACTCACCTGGATTCCTACTGGGTTTTCATTATGACAGTAACCTTTGAGAGCACACTACATTCTTTCACTAATCCAAACTTGCAAGATTAGATTTGTGCTTTTAAGGATATGAAGTAATTTTCATCCCTTATTTATAATGCAAAAGTGTACCTATAGTTTAGGAGAATGAACTTATCTAGTGTGCAGTTGGAAAACAAACACGTGTATAATACTGTATTTTGAGCATGGTAATAGATGATCTAATTCTCTATCTCCATGGCAGACTGGACAATCAATCTTGGCTAATTTGTTTTGATGGCTTCTAGAAATTAATGTTGCCCTAGCAAGAAAAAGCATGTTTACAACAGAAACCTGCTGAGATCAAAAGCCTTAAGAACTATAGATCCCGGAAAGAATGTTAAGTCGTATTATACAGATAAGTAATTGAAGGAATGTTAATTCTGTGTTTACTAGAAAGGAGTACACATCAATAAACAGCCTTTTTCCTCAGGAATTTACAAAAGGTATGGTCATCATTAGTCTTTGTGGCAAAGCTGTATCCCTCTTTTGTGTGGTTTGTGTGCTGGTACACAACAGCAGATGAACAGAAGCAATTATTTAAGTGGCTTCTTACCACAGCAGGCATACAATAGTTACACGAAGAGATGAAGTGTCTATCATTCCCCCCGCCCCCTTCTCTAGTTGTTGTTCAGTCGCACAGTCGATTCCAACCCTTTGCGATCCTATGGACCATTGCCCACCAGGCACTTCTGTCTCCCACCATCCTCCTCAACCTGCCCAGCTTTGTGCCCATTGCATCTACAATACCATCTAGCCATCTCATTTTTGGCTGCCCCCTTCTTCTTTTCCCCTCCACCTTTCCCAGTATCAAGGCTTTCTCAATGAATCCTCTGTTCTCATTTGATGTCCAAAGTACTTTAGCTTCATCTTTACTATTTGACCTAATGAGCACTCAGGGTTGATTTCTTCTAGGATTGACCTATTTGTTCTCCTTGCTGTCCAACACCACATTTCAAAGGCATCTATTATTCTGATCCTAGCTTTTCTTATGGTCCAGCTCTCACAACCATACATTATCATCGGAAATACCATTGCTTTGACTATGCGAATTTTTGTTTGCAAGGTGATGTCTCTACTTTTCACTATGTTCCCCAGACTTCTCATAGCTTGTCTCTCAAGCATCAGTTGCCTTTTTATTTCATGGCTGCAATCACCATCTGCAGTGATCTTTGATCCAAATAAAGTAAAATCTGTCACTGCTTCTACTTCCCCATCTATTTTCTAGGGACTGATAGGGCCGGTTGCCATGATCTTGGTTTACTTGATGTTGAGTCTCAAGCCAACTTTTACACTTTCTTCTTTCAACCTAATCAGGAGCTTTTTAAAGTCCTCCTCACTTTCTGCCATTAGAGTGGTATCATTTGCATATCTGAAATTGTTGATGTTTCTCCCAGGAATTTTGATCCCAAATTGTGATTCCTCCAACCCTGCATTGCGCATTATGTGCTCTGTGAATAAGTTGAATAAGCAGGATGACAAAATGTAGCCTTGTCTTACTCCTTTTCCTATTCCAAACCACTGTCATTCCGTATTCTGCCCTAACTGTTGTTTCTTGACTCATGTACAGATTTCTCATGAAGCATATAAGGTGTTTTGGTATTCCCATCACTTTAATTACTTGCCACATTTTGTTGTGGTCCACACACTCAAAGGCCTTGGTGTAGTCAATGAAACAGAAGTAGACTTGTTTCTGATATTTCTTTGATTTCTCCATGATCCAACAGATGTTGGCAATGTGGTCTCTAGTTCCCCTGCCTCTTCGGAACCTAGCCTGCACTTCTGGTAATTCTCTCTCTCCACGTGCTGCTGAAGTCTATCCTGTATTATCTTGAGCATAACCTTGTTAGCATGTGGGATGAATGCAATTATTTGATAATCTGAACATTCTTTGGCATTATCCATTTTTGGGATTGGAACATATACTGATCTTTTCCAATCCTGTGGCCATTGTTGTGTTTTCCAAATCTGCTGGCATATAGAATGCAATAATTTGATTCCATCATCTTTTAGAGATTTGAAAAATTCAGCTGGGATACCATCATCTCCACTAGCTTTGTTGTTTGCAGTGTTTTTTAGGGCCTTTCTGATTTCACTCTCTAGGATGTCTGGCTCAAGATCAATTTTCTCATCATTGTGATTATCAGGGGTGTTGAGGTCCTTTTTGTAGAGTTCCTCTGTGTACTCTTTCCATCTTTTCTTAACCTCTTCTGCATCAGCTAACTCCTTGCCATTTTTGTCCCTTATCATGGTCATTTTTTCTTTAAACATTCCCTTGATTTCCCCATTATTTTTGAAACGCTCTCTAGTCCTACCCCTTATGTTGTTTTCCTTTATTTCTTTGAATTGGTCATTTGAGTAGGTTTCCTTATCTTTCCTTGCTTTTCTTTGAAATTCTGTATTCAATTGGTTGAATTTTTTCCTTCCTTTGTCTTTTGAATTCCTTCTTTCCTCTGCTATTTTAAGAGCCTCATCAGACATCCACTTTGCTTTCTTATGCTTCTTTTCTTTTGGTATGGTTTTCCTTGCTGCCTCCTGTATGATATCATGTGCCACTGTCCATAATTCTTCTGGCACTGTATCAAGTCTAAGCCATTAAATCTGTTCCACACCTCCGTTGTGTATTCCTTAGGGATGTTGTCTAGGCATACTTGTCTAGCCTAATTGTTTCCCCTATTTTCTTTAGTCTAAACCTGAAATTTGCAACTAATAGATTATGATCTGAGCCACAGTCTGCTCCAAGTCTCGTTTTTGCTGAGTGTATGGAGGTTCTTCATCTTTGGCTACAGAGTATGTAATCAATCTGGTTTCAGTGTTGGCCATCTGGTGATGTCCATGTGTAAAGTCTCTTCTTGTGTTGCTGGAAGAGGGTGTTTGTTATGACCAGTGCATTCTCTTGGCAGAACTCTATTAGCCTTTGCCCTGATTCATTCTGTGTCTGATGGTGGGAAATGTCTAGCAGCTACTTGCTTCTCTGTATCAGACCCTGGCAGGTTACTTGGCTGTATAGTGGCTTGCAGGATCAAAGCTACCACAACTTTTTGACTGGCAGGGCTTGGACAACAACTTCAACTGCCAGCTTCTCAAGTTTGCCTGATCTTTCAAAGCTTAGCTTTGGTCTTCATCATGGCTGTGGGAGGGGGTAACATTCAGCAATAATTTAGTGATATGAGAACTTCTGTTGGAATCTAAAATGCTTTGGAGTGTCTTGCTTTTAAACTGGCAATATAGGCACATTAGCTTTAGCAAAGACCTGCTCCTGGTAAAGAAGAAGACTGTTAAACCTAATTCATTAGGACCACAGGAAGCTGCCTTATACTGGGTTAGAGCACTGGTTTACCTAGTCTATTTTTATTTCTAATTGGCAGCTCTCCCAGCTGTCAGAATTTTTTTTTTCTAACTCTGTTGAGGAGCCTTAATATTCCCTGGTGGTCTCCCATCCAAGTACTGACCAGGCCCAACTCTGCTTAGCTACTCAAATTAAATGAGATTGGATGCATACAGGATGATTTGCAGCCCTATCATAAATTAAAGCAGTAGCTTGCAATTATTCATCTCTAGCCTTTTGTCACCAGTTCCTTCAGAGGAATGAGTGCACTTCAGAAAAAACATACCGTTATGCTACTAATTGAGCCACTTCACCCTCACTACAACTTTATGAGGCAGGTCAGGGTGAGGTATAATGATTGGTCATTTTATAAGTTCAAGGGTCAAACCTGAACGGAAACTTTAGCTCAAGTTTCTCCAATCCAGGTCACCAGTTTGGCAGCTGATTTGTTCCACAATGAACTAAGCGTGCTCCATATCTGCAAACAAAAGTGGCAGCATAGGCATATGGCAGAAAATGAAGACAATTAGCAGATTATTTTCCTTTCTTGTTACTCACTCTACTGCTCCTCCAAGAGGCCCTGGATTGTGGAATATTGAGAAGTTTGAGTTTGGTCTGTTAAGGGGTTAAGAGATTATTCCCCACTGAGGGTGGTTTCGGAGAGGCGACAGCTGCTGGACAGCCCAAAGTGAGGGGTAGTTTATTGACCAATTAACGGCTACACTCGGCTTCAAAGGATTGGAGATAACACGAGAGGTATGCCAGAGTTTGGGTTTGTTTACATGAGTAATGCTACACTGGTAATGCTTGGCAAGCTATCACACATAAGCTATCACACCAATTATTTTACATTTAATGAGCACACTGTTTTTACGCAATTAGCATGTATGGCATTGATGGATTGTAATTGAGCACGTCATACCTGGTCTTAGAAAGCAGGGAATAAAATAGTAGCCTTCTGATGGCTTTTTGCTTTTTCACACTACACTGGTGTCTGGGCTCTTTTATTACAACACTGGATAAAATCCTGGCATGATTAATATATAAAGGTTCAAGGTAAAGGTTTCCCTTGCTTGAAAGCCAGTCATATCCAACTTTAGGGTTCAGAGTTCATCTCTGTTTCAAAGCCGAAGAGCCAGCGCTGTCTGCTTCTGCAGATATTTCTGTGGTTGTGTGGCAGGCATGACTAGACATGGAATGTTCTTCCCACCAAAGTAGTCGCTATTTATCTACTTGCAATTTCTTGCATTTGAACTGTTAGGTTGGCAGGAGCTAGGACAGAGGCGGGAGCTCATTCCATCCTGCAGTACTCAGAAATCGAACTGCTGACCTCCTGCCTTCCAGTCAGCGTCTTAGCCACTTGAGTCTAGATTTAAAAGAATATTATACATGGGCATATACATGGACAACATAATGGAGTGCTTTCTACAGTTCATCTCGTCTGCTCTATGTGAAAGCTTGTGATACCCAAGTAGACTGCTTTTATTCTAAATGGAAGGGCTCATGCCAGCAGAAACCTTAACATTCCCTTCTCCCATCATTTTTCTCCCATCGAGATAGAAAGATCTATTAATGCATACTGTTTCCTCTTCAGCAGCAAAACTATATTCTTGTCATTTGCTTCTCCTTGGGAGGCTTAGCACAGGATCTCAAAATACATTATTTTCATAGGCAGTAGCAAGAGGGAGGTTAATTTGAATGTACTTTGTCAGTAGAAATTGTCTCTTGTTATGAGTAATGCTTTGTTTTGCATGCTGAAGATGCTTTGAGGCATCTGATTCATGCAGATAATCTCCAGAACAAGATGACATGACACCTTCCACACTGAACAGAATATCTGAAACTCATTCATTGGATGCTAGTCTTTAACAATAAAGTGGTGGTGGAGGCATGTTCCCAAGTTATCTTCATATTATTTCAGTAGAAGCCATGGCGTTTAGAGTTTGGTTGGCCAGACGTCTGTTGATTGCTTCAATAAATCACTTGCTACTTTTCTAACATTAGAAATACTAGGTTTATTCAGTCAAGCAAAATTAGGTTCAGTCTGTGAGGAAGAGGTCAACACCACCCACTTTAACCCATCCCAAATGCTGTATTTTGACCTTGCTTCTCCACAGAGCTATGCCTGTACCTCTTATATACACGAGGTCTTTTCTACATGCGTGGCAACAAGTGCTCAATTATGTGGAAAGAGGCTAAGTATATACAAGTAGCATGCTCATAGGCACTCTAGTTTCCAACTTAACGTGCAGAAATTAAACCCAGGAATTGAAGCCAGAGAGACTAATAGATACTGTTCTGGCACACACCCTTCCATGCATCAACTGCATGTGTTGTTATTGAATAAACAGGGCTTTTGTTTAGAAAACTGTAACAGTTCAAAATAAAGCATGAGAATTGCTTTACTAGCTTAAACCAAAGGCTTGTATAAACCAGTGTACAGTTTCCAGTCATCAAATTCCTCTGGGGAAGTTCTTAAGCAGGCAATGATTATATCCTCTTATCTCTGCATGCAGTAATCAGAAATATTGATTGAACATTACACTGTGAATTTGTCTACAAGAACAGATAACACAAAAGGAAACCATCTTGGCGCCAACATGCCAACTGGAAGCATCCAGAGAATCTCCAGCCAGTCTTCTCCTTTGGTGGAGAACAGTTCCCAGTTGATCACAGCATCTTGCCACTGTTCTGCTTCTTCCTCAGCTGGTGGAAACAAACCTCCAACCTTTCCTGTCTGCCTTTGCCAGTCTTTTATAACTGTCTCCCTGGCCTTGCTCAAATACAAGGTTTAAGCTGAGTCAGCCTGTTCTGGAAGGAAGCGTCATTATCCTCCAAACTTTCCTTCTCCTGTGAATATGGCCCAAGTGGCTCATGAGAGGTGTGCTCACATACTCTGCCCATGTACCTACTCCTTTTCCACAATAATGCTTATCTTTGTTGGTGTAAATTTCAACAGCAAATTACCACAAGTTAAGAAACTAGCATAAGTGTTTGCTACCATACTCCAGTTGTGTGACTTAGTAATGATAAAGATTTCCCTTGCTTGAAAACCAGTTGTATCCAACTCTAGGGTTCAGTGCTCATCTCTGTTTCAAAGCCAAAGAGCCAGCACTGTCTGCTTCTGCAGACGTTTCCGTGGTCATGTGGCAGGCATGACTAGACACCGGAGCGCACTCGAGCACTGTTTACCTTCCCACCAAAGTGATGCCTATTTATTTACTTGCAATTTCTTGCTTTCAAACTACTAGCTTGGCTCCTGCCAAACTGAGACAAAGAAATCCTGTGACTTAGCATGTCAGTAAATACCTATGCTGATTTCTTGTAACCCCTGTGGCCATTTGCCACCAAAATTTATGTCAATGGAATTACGCCAGAATTATTAAGTAATATGATTCCAGCCAATGTATCTCTCTATTTTTTTAGACAAATGTGACAATCACACATGGGTGATTATTAACCTTTTCTGTGAATGTTTTCTCCGAGATTCCTGACATGTCACAAATTTAGTCTGGGATGGGCCACATACCAGTTGCAGACATTTTGCTTAAACTTTCTATGGCTTTTCATCAACATTACTGTACAAGTTTTCCCTTTGTTCCCCCCCCCTTACATTCAAGACCTCCAACAATCTGCAACTCTTTTTGTTATGTTTTAATTATAGCAATGTAGCTACATATCTTTTAATAAGGTATTTATAGCCTGCTTTTCAGCCTTGTTGAACGTGTTTTCATTTGTGTTTCCAAACAGATTCAGATCAGTTTCATTGGGTGTAATCTAAAATCAATGACTGTGATCCACAAAAGATACACAGAATGTGAGATGGGATTTGGGCTGTAGCTGGGTTTAGCACTTTATTAAACAGACTGAGATAACTACCCCGAACAGCACTATTTTGAAAAAGTTATTTACTTAGACTTATATCTGATTGTTAGTCTTAATTTGAACTGATTTACCAAGTCTTCATTTATTCAATGGGTCTACTCTGGTTGGGTCCAAATATTGGATTCAGACCTTATATTTTTACTTCTAAAAGCTGATGAGAGCTACTTGTGTGATTTCTCATCTCACATATCAACTGATCTTGCAAGGTGCCTCTTACTGCCCCACCTTGGACAGTAAAATATCTCTGTCCTGCCCTGGCTGTATTCCTAAACACACTTATTGTACTCTATGAGATTACTCATCAGTTGTTCTTAGGACTATATCAAGCAGCTGATTTCTAAAAAAAAGCTATTATTGACATTGAATAACAGTTTTGTCCCACTAGATTTAAGGATTAAGGCATTTGCAATATTAAATGAAAAGCCAAATACTTAAATTATGCCAGCATGCTTGGCTTTACATTCTGTTTAATAACTAACTGGGGGAAAATAGACTTGACGCATTGGCCAACAAGCTAAAACCATTCTCTGAACACTGCATATGATAAAGGAAGAATGAAGATGTTAACAAGAAGCTGCTGTGACACTTTTGTGTTAATGATAACATGCAGATGTTGTACATGGGCCTTGAATGACACCACTGTCCCGTACATTGCACAGACAGCCTGTGATCTGAGTCACAATAATGACTCATATCAATCAATGAGCCACTTTTCAGGCATGAACACATTAGAACTTACTTCTCATGTAAGCATGTATTTTAGAGCGCTCATATAGCAGATCCATGTACACCAGCTTCTTAGGCAAAGCCTAAGAACCACTGCCTGCTGTATATTCAAATACAATCTCCTCTTAAAGTCAAAGTCTCCTGCTGCCTTTATAATGTTAAGTGTGAATCCTAAATATCTAGGAGGAGGAAGGTACTTTTTAAAGCTTTTTTGTTTTTCAGTCGCACAGTCAATTCCGACCCTTTGTGACCCCATGGACCACTGTCCGCCAGACACTCCTGTCCTCCACCATCCCCCTCAACTCGCTCAGCTCTGTGCCCATTGTCTCTACAATACCATCTAGCCATCTCATCTTGGGCCGTCCCCTTCTTCTTTTGCCCTCGACCTTTCCAAGCATCTAGGCTTTCTGAAGTGAATCCTCTCTTCTCATTTGATGTCCAAAGTACTTTAGCTTCATCTTTACTATTAGACCTTCTAAGGAGCAGTCAGGGTTGATTTCTTCTAAGATTGACCTATTTGTTCTCCTCGCTGTCCAGGGGACTCTCAAAACTCTCATCCAGCACCACATCTCAAAGGCATCTATTCTTCTGCGCTCAGCTTTCCTTATGGTCCAGCTCTCACAACCATACATTACCACCGGGAATACCATTGCTTTGACTATACAAATTTTTGTTTGCAATGTGATGTCTCTACTTTTCACTATGTTCCCCAGGTTTCTCATTGCTTGCCTCCTAAGAATCAGTCGCCTTTTTATTTCATGGCTGCAATCACCATCTGCAGTGAGCTTTGATCCTAAGAAAGTAAAATCTGTCAGTGCTTCTACTTCTTCCCCATCTATTTTCCAGGTACTGATAGGGCCTGTTGCTATTATCTTGGTTTTTTTAAATTGAGTCTCAAGCCAGCTTTTGCACTTTTTTCTTTCAACCTAATCAGGAGCTTCTTTAAGTCCTCCTCACTTTCTGCTATTAGGGTGGTATCATCTGCATATCTCAAATTGGTGATGTTTCTCCCAGCAATTTTGATCCCAAATTGTGATTAGCCAAATATATTTTGTTGGATAATGTGAAAGACAAGGTGGTGTCGCCTTCCCCATTCTATATACAGAAGTTCTGGACTGACAATTGAAATTTACTTCAACATCTACGTTAGGAAAGTCTCTTTTTCTATTCCTGAGAGATCAGACTGATCTGAAAGAATAGAGGACAGGTGGTAAACACTGTACAATTTAACTCAGGGGAACATTTAGGGAGTTCAACCACCTCTTCTCCACCATCTGTTGCCTCAGCTGGTTACTTTCGTCTGCCTGATGTTAATATTGGACCAGCATGGGCCTGTCACAGCTCCTTCTCATCCATTCTCTCTCCATCCCCACCCCTAATGTGTGGCAAAACTTATCCTATATCTGCTCCAGACATAAGCTTGTGGCACATTTCCTGCCCTAGTTAAGCACCTTGGTTGCTTTCCTAGTAATGCAGTACAAAAGTTGAACATTTTCCATGTCTAAAAAGTGAGGATGAATTTGAAAGCCTTGCTCTGATTTTTTTTTTTAAGAATGCTGGCATCACAGCCAGCTTTTAACTTAATTAATTCAGCCTTTAATCTCCCTTCCTTATTTATAGACTTTGCAGAATTTAGAAGAATATTATCTTGACTGGTGTGTTAAAATTAACAACTGAAGCTCAAAACAGAAAGAGGCTAACATTTTGTGTTACTTCTTGGCTGGTCTGAGCCCAAGCCAAGTCAACTGCACTCTTCAGAACTGGGGCTGGTGTTGCCAGATAATCTAGCTGAGCAGACAATACTGTTGGACCTAATTAATTCCAATTTAGGCCACCAGTGAGCATATCAAAGTATTTTTAACCACATACATTCAATTTAATTCTGTCACATTTTTAAAGTCATTTGGCATTAATATTTTGCTAGAATGGGAAAAGGAGAAGAGACTGAGAACTGTTTTAGTCATTTGGAAACCTGACATAAATTGTATCTTGATACTTTTCTTTACACCCAGATCTTGACATGCCAATAAAATGCTCTAGGTCTCACATCTGGCAAGAAGTATCAATAATAAATTGAAGTACTGAATAATGACTTGTTTTAGAAGTGGATGACATGTGGTGGTGGTTTCTAGCTATTTTATTTATCATGCCTTTCTTCCCTTGCATATCTTCATGGGCATATCATTTAATGACAGTAGGGTATTTTCCTTCTTTATTCCCTCATTATTCCTCAATGCTCCAACAATTCCCCACTCCCCCCCCCCCCCCCGGTATTTGACAAGAATGTTTGCAAAGCCCATATGATTTTTGTAATGAGACAGGCATGTGTATGGAGTGCCTCATGGTAAGCCACCCAGTCAGTGGTGGGCAGCCAAATTTTTTACTACCATACTGTGAGTGGAGCCAATGTTGTGGGCAGAGCCAACATCATGACATCATCGGTGGAGCCAAGGTCATGATATCATGGGCAGAGCCAACATTGTAGGTGGAGCCAAGGTGAAAAAAACCCCATAAAAATCAGTACACATATAAATACAAATTAAATAGACAAAAACACATAAAAATACACATAAAACACATAAAAATACACATTGAAGATAATTACACATTAAATACACATTAAATAGATATAAGACACATAAAAATACACATTAAAAATAAATACACATTAAATACATATTAAAATATACCCACACACCCTACACCCAAAGGTGAGTCACTTACCCTGGGGAGCAGGCTGTAGGGAGCTTCAGGCTAGCAGCTGCTCTTCCTCCTCCCTGCCTGGGAGGACAGCAAGGAGGCCACCGAGGACCTCAGCAGCAGCCACTGGTTCCTCTGTGGCTGTGCGTGGCTGCCCGATGCTCTGTGCTACCACACACCAAGAAGCAAATGGCTGCTTGGCTCGGCAGGCAGAGCACTGTAGGTGCGAATGTGCGCCAAGCGCTGTAGGCATGCCAATGTATTGACTTAGGCTTCTGGGAATGGAAGTCCCCCTCCGGATTGTGGGCCCCACATTGGGAACCTCTGGGTTAGAAGTACCATGTGTGGCATACCAGTGCCTTCCGCCCGCCAATTGGCAGGCCAGGCGGTTCAACCCAGGTAGGTTTGCTGGGAGTTTGTGGGGCAGGGGCGTTGTTTCAGAAAAGTCTGCAAATACCATCACAAGTGCACCATGTGCAGAGGCAGCCAACTGGCCTCCTCTTGCACAAAAAGCAGCCCCCAGAGGCATAAAGGACATGATTCCTGTGTTGCCAAAAATAGTTAACCCCAAGCCTGCTGCAACCTGCAAAAGGTGCCCAGCCCAATCAAGCTTGATACATTAGTTTCTTTGTTTGCAGGTTACCCAGTGGAGGTGATGCACTATTTGCAGGAAGGTTTCACTTTTGGTTTCCGGATCCCTGTCCTGGGAACCCATTTTCCACAAATGGCTCCAAACCTCCATTCAGGAATCAGATTAGAGCATAAGGTCAGGCAGAGTATTGGAAAGGAGCTGGCCACAGGACGGGTGGCTGGCCCATTTGACCAGCCACCCTTCCCTAATTTGAAAGTGTCCTTCCCCCGGGTTTGGTTCCCAAGAAGGGTTCCGCGGAATTCTGTTTGATCCACCATTTATCTTACCCGACAGGTGGGTCAGTAAATGATTAAATACCATAAGAGCTATGTACTGTTAAGTATTCCTCTTTTGATCAGGAGGTCCAAATGGTCCGATCATGTGGCAAGGATGCCTTTATGGCAAAGTGTGATATTAAATCCGCTTTCCGCCTATTCCCTGTTCACCCACAGGACATTGAACTGCTTGGCTTTGCCTTTGATCACCAATATTTTGTAGATAAGGTCATGTCTTCTGACTGTTCTGTTCCTTGTGCAGCCTTGGAGCGCTTTAGCACTTTTTTGGATTGGGAATTTTGCCAACGCACTGGTTCCAGCCACATGCTCCATTATTTGGATGATTTCTTCTTTTATGGCCCGGTACAATCTTTTAAATGTGCTGACCTCCTGCAGGAGCTTCAGGCTCTAGCCCTCAAATTAGGAGTCCCCTTGGCAGATGACAAAACAGAGGGACCGGCCACTTCCCTCATTTTCTTAGGGGTCCTGCTAGACATCTCGAGACAGCAGTCTCATCTCCCCCATGATAAGCTGTCACAGTTGCAAGACAAACTGAGTAATATGTGATGCTGAAAGAGCTGCAGGTTTTACATGGTCACTTAAACTTTGCTTGCAAGGTGGTCACACCTGGGAGGGTCTTTGCCCACTACCTGTGTGATGCCATGAAAGGGCTTACCTGGCCATTTCACCGAACCAGGGTCACCCAAGGTTTGAGGGAAGACATCCAGGTATGGTTGGAATTTTTGTCACGATAGAACAGTGCCTCTTTTTGACATTACAAAATTACGGCTGAGGCAAAAATGGCGGTGTTCACTGATGCCTTGGGCAGTTGCAGTTTTGGTTTATACCATTGTGACCATTGGGGCCATGACACATAGCCCGCACATTGGAGAGTTTTGGGCATTGTGAAAGATCTTACATTTTTGGAATTATACCCGGTGGTTGGGGCTATGTTTTTATGGGGTGAAACTTGGGCAAATTCCGCAGTAAAATTTTGGGTGGACAATTTGGCCATAGTTTACATTGTCAACACCATGACATTCCGATCACTGAGAGTCATGTGTTTGGTCTACAAATTAGTTTTAAAATGCCTAGAGTACAATATAGTGTTCAAAGCCCAACAGGTTCCTGGCATAGATAACCAAGTTGCTGATACTTTATCCTAGTAGCAGATGCAATGGTTTCACACCCTTGCTGCAGATGCTGCAATAGACCCGGACGTACTGCTGCCAGAGATATGGAACCTTGGCAGATTGAGATAGACCACACCATAGGTGCAGCCATAGAACCTAGAACCCGCCGCAACTATGCCACAACTGTTTCAGAATTCTGTGGGTTCTGTCTCACCCAGCTGTTGCAACCACTGGCCTGCACCTGCAGAGCATATTTTGCAGTTTATGGTCCACTTGTACCACTCAGTGATATCCCCCAGGACCATCCGGTCAAAATTATCTGCCCTAAAATTCTACACCAAAGCGATGAGACATGCCGATATGATTGTTGTTTTCAGGATCATTAAGACCTTAGGGGGTGGTCAAGAGATCAGGGTAAGTCATACGACCACTGCATACCAATTTCCCCTAAATTGCTCACAGATATGACAACCGCTTGGGTTTCCACCTGTGCGAGCCAATTTGAGGCAGTCTTATTCCACACTGCAGTGATGGTGGCATTTTTGGAGCCCTCCATTCAGCCAAATATTTGGCCCCATCAAAGATGGGTGAGGCCGGCCAGGTTTTGCAGATGACCGATGTAAGACTTGGTGACCAGGAGCTGGAATTGACGATCCACTGGTCTAAGACTGACCAACTGGGCAAGGGTCCCCAAATGACTTTGCTTCACATTGCCCCTGCTTCTGTTTGCCTTTGTGCAGCCCTAGAGGTGTATCTCAGACTGTGAGGAACCTACACTGGCCCTTTATTCCACCATTTGGACAATAGCCCATTGACACAATACCAGTTTTGGGCAGTAACAAAGAGAGTGTTGACTCATTTACGAGTCAACGTGTGGCTTTTCAGCATGCACTCTTTTTGGATCGGAGCTGCATCCACAGCAGCAGTGGCAGGTTATTCCCGTGAAGACATTCAAAGGGTGGGCCTGTAGAAGTCCAGGGCTTACCAAATGTATATTAGACCTATGAAGTATTGAACAAAGGACTGCTGCTTTTTCCTTGCCTTCCAGGTAGTGTTCCTCTCCGCCCTCGGCAGACTGTGATCATTGGACACAGTTGTATTTTCTGGGCCGAATATCATGTGACCCGCTCTGCATGGGGCAAGGGCCTTGGTCTGCATGGCAGAGCCTATGTAGATTGGCACGGGAGGTAGGGAGTGCGATGGGGAGAGCTGGTGTCATTCATGATCTCAGCAAGGGGAGGCACGACTCCAGATATTATGGTCATCCTTCTGGGTGGCAATGATTTGGGCCTCATGAAGGCATTGAACTGAGCACGGCAGTGAAAACGAACCTGTCTCTTGTGAAGTGTTGGTGGCCCAGTCTCCGCTTGGTGTGGTTGGAGATCTTGCCCCGTTTTACTTGGTTCTGCACTGGAGACCCAAACAGAACTGACAAGACACATCGCAGTGTGAACGAAGCCTTGGCTAAGTTTATGGCCGAAGAATTTGGCAGAGTTATTGAACATCCCAAAATCAAAATTGAATTTCCTGGCCTCTAAAGGCAGGATGGAGTACATTTATTGGAGGGAGGTTTGGAAACAATCTTCAATGACCTGTGATGGGGCATTGAGGCCGAATTAGTGGCCTGAGGTGGGGCCGTCTGTCGAGAAATGAACATCCTTGGTGGCAGAAGTAAGGTAAATGGTAATCAAAACTAAGTTAATTGACCATATGTAATGGGGGTTCCTCACCATAACAGAAGGACAGAGGCGCTGGAGGCGTCTACTGTCGTGGGTAGGAACCCTCAGCTACAGGGAGCAGGCTTGTTGGCCTGAAGGAAATTGTGATCTAAGAGGTATGGAGTGAGATGTCATCACTCCATACAAGGTCATAATCAATAATCTGGATATGGGTAGTACACCCATAAGTTAACACCATTTACCCATTAGGATGACCCATTGCAGGTCATGTTAATATTGCATTGTTATGTTATTAATAAAGTGGCCCAAGTTTTGACCAACAGATGGTTGTCGTCTGCTTCATGGGGTGGATTGGGTGGCAAATGGGCTGTTCCTGAATAAAGGACAGGTTGACTACTATGTTTACAATGAGAATTTTGTTTTCGTTGAATGTTTTGACTGAAATATGCCACAATTTTTCAGATTTCTTCATAGATGTACTGAAAAGTGTTTCATTTTTTTTAATGAAAGTAAGAGGAAGCGAAATAGATAGATTCATCATATGCAAACTTAAAGAAGGAATCTGACATCTGAAATTTTTTCTAAAGACGGTTGTTTCTCTTTAACATCTTGGGAGTAATGCTCTATGCATGTTAAGAGATGCAAACTCTGAGTTATTATAGACAATAATATACTGAGTGGATCCAAACATTTTGATAGTAGCTTCCCACCATATATTCACTTGATCAGAAATGCACAGGAGAAATAATGGGTAAAGACATATACTTCAGAATGTTACTAGAAAGAAGGCCTTCTCCGTTTCCTCTCCGACCCTATGGAACCTCCTGCCAAGAGAGCTGCATCTCCAGATGGAGTTGCTGTCTTTTAGGAAGAAATTAAAAACATGGCTGGTGGAACAGGTATGGGGTACGAGTTGTACAACGACCTTAGCCTGTTGGTTGGTGTAAACTCCCTCTCTCTTTTAACCTCTCTTTTAACTTCTTTTACATTCAAGAATGACTTTTAACTTTTTTAATTCCGTTATTAATATGTCTTTTAAAACTTAAACTTATTTTTTTAATCTATACTTTTATTGATGATTTTATACGTTATGTTAAACCATCCTGAGTTACCTTGCTAAGGAGGGTGGTATAAAAATTTGAATAAATAAATAAATAAATAAATAAATAAATAAATAAATAAATAAATGTTATCTGGGAATGTCCTTTTCATCACCCCAATCCCAACATTCTATCCCTGGACTCTCTGGAAGTCTTTAGGCTTCTAATAGCAAAGTCAGGTCCATCCAAATTTTAAATTCTGTGGGTTTCAGTCTATCCCAATGAAACCCATGGAACTCTGGAATGATTATGTTTCATGTTTGAATTACTTTCCTTGCTATAATAAAACATGATACCCTATCTATTATATATTATAAACTCTAACCGGCTTACAGTAAACTAAAAGAATCCAATTAATCCAATTACATTTTTTTTGCATGTTAAAATGATATAATTACAAGAATTTGACAATAAGCCAAGTGTCTAGCACAACAGACTTAAATCTTAGCTCTTGAGCTGCAGTGCTTATTATGGTGCAGTTGGGCTGTGCATCTGTTGTGTTAACTTGCATAATATTGAATGTAATTTCTCCCTGCTTAGAACAGAATGTAGCAGATACATATCATTTATCTTATTTGCTTACAAGTAATGGTGGAGAATTTAGTCCTACATTCATCAATCTATAGAAGAGACTGACCACAGCATGGCAGAGAAAAAAGCCTATTTTTTTGCCTGAATTTTGAAAGTTCTCCAGATCTTGAAGAAGTAATTTTTTTACCACAATACCCAGAATGTCCCAGCCAGCATGACCTGCCTTGAAGAGACAGCTCACATTTAGCTCAAAGGGCCTGAATGCTGCACAGTGAGAACCATTTTAGTGTTATCTAGTAAAGGTAAAGGCCGTCCTTGCTCGAAAGCCAGTCGTATCTGACTCTAGTGTTCAGTGCTCATCTCTGTTTACAGCCAAGGAGCCAGCGCTATCTGCCTCTACAGACATTTCCATGGACATGTGACAGGCATGACTAGACACTGGAGTGCACAGAACACTGTTTACCTTCCCACTGAAGTGGTACCTATTTATCTAAGTTTCTTGCAATTTTTATGCTTTCAATCTGCTAGGTTGGCATGAGCTGGGACCGAGATGGAAGCTCACTCCATCATGCAACACTTGGGTCTTGAACTGCTGGCCTGCTGACCTTCCAGTCATCAAGTTCAGCATCTTATCCACTAAGCCAATGAAGTTCCTAGTAGGAGTTACCAATTCCTGAAATTGGAGGTTCTCATGTGTAGATGAGGTCTAGTGGCATGTCTATGGGTCTGAAGATGGGTGGCATTGAGTAATTGTTGGTAGATATCTTGAATTAGAATTGAATGGTTCTGTCTTGGGAATGGAGTCCAGAAGAAAAGATATCTAGTTTATCTGAGGTGCACATTAAATCACCTTGAATGTGCATTAGGAGATGGGATAGAAAGCCCTGTAGAAAGGAATAAGCCAATTAAGAGTCATAGCTGGTTTAGGATTGGGGAGAAGAGGGGAGCCCCCTAAAATTCTGAGGTGGGGTTCTTTCTACTCCATTCAACTTGCTTCTTCAATTAAGAACAGAAAACATGTACATGACAAAGTAGGCAATTCATGCTACTTTTCAGACCAAGCAGAGTTTCTTGAAAAGTGAGTCTGAGATAGTTAGAGCATCCAATCTATTTCATGGACGTTATTTTCTGGTGGTGGTGGTGGTGTTCTCTATTTGCCCTTTAGAAATGATTGAGATGGTATTTTTTTGCAGCTAATATTGGGCTGTCTGGCCCTTATCCAGAAACAGATAAACATGAATGACCTATTTATTATTTGGCTCTGTCCATCCTAAGTTGAATTCTTACCGGATTCCTCACAACCATCGAAAAAGCTAATAAAAGTCTGTGTCATGCTAGCTAAGGAGATTTCTTGCACCTACTTAGCAGAATTAATAAAACCACAGGAGCTTCCATTTGTCTCTAAACAATCCAGTAGCAAAAACCAAGTGCCTCTTTCCAGGATATGTTACTTTCCCCCAAATCCCACTGTTCATAATGACAGAGGATTTGTGAATACTGTTATCCAAATGGGAAAAAAATTGAATTTCTCAAATTCTTATTTGTCTCTTACATTCACCTATTTCTTATACATACTGTAGATGTACCCAGTGGTGGGCTGCCAAACCTTTTACTATCACACTGTTGGTGGGGCGATTGTCATGGGTGGAGCCAACATCATGACATCGTGAGTAGAGCCAACATCAAGACATCATGGGCGGAGCCAACTTTACGATGTCATGACGTTGTGAGCGGAGCCAAAGTATAAAATAAAATAAAATAAAGAATCAGTATACATAAAATAAAATAAAAACACACTACATAAATACCCCCCCACCTGGAACACAAAGAAAACAAACCCTAGTAAAGTTCCTCACCTTTGCTGGGGTCAGGGACTTGGGGAGCAGCAGCAGGTAGGTGGTGGGGGTGTGGCCTAGCCAGGCTTGGTGGTGCCGCCGTGGGAGCAGCGTTGGTGGTTGGTGGTGAAGGAAAGGCTGCCACTGCCACTGATGCTCCAAAGATGCCACTGCGCCCTTTCTGGGCAGCTGAAAATGGCTCCTCAGAAGTGCACATGGACCAAATACCATTTGATGCATGCACACTTCTATTTTTCAGTGTGCCTGCATCAAATGGTGTTTTGATGCATGTGCACTTCCAAGCAGCCATTTTCAGCTGCCCAGAAAAGGAATCCAGAGGGCGGCTGGAGAGGCGACTGAACCAGTCCCCCGGGGGTTTACTACCCCGCTGGCAAACACCTCCGGATTCCGCTACTTGTTCAGCCGAACCAGTGCAAACCGGTAGCAGCCCACCACTAGATATACCTCTAAAACATGACATTGGGAAAGTTATTCAGTTGCCAGATGTTAAGAACCAATATGATCATCATATTACTTTGGATTTCAGAGGTGGTGGATTGAGTTGGTTAGAGTTGCCTCATGCTGCAGTAAATATTCCAAAACCACTTCTATATTTGTGAAACCTCTTTGGCTGTCCTGCTCACTTGGCAGATCATGGCATGCCAAGTATGTCTCCTTCTAGACATGCTTTGGTATGCAGTGATCTGTCAGATCAGCAGGAAAGAGGTTTCTCAATCCAATCTGGTTTCATGTAGCTACTGCTGAATTTGCCTTTCTCCTCTAGTCACTGTAATCCAATTTTCACCTTGCCAAGGAATAAGGCATTTATTTTGCCACCTTGAAAGAAATAATAATGATTTCCACTAGATGGCATTAGTGTATCCTGGAATGCCCATTAAATTGTCCTGCAGAGGTATTTCCCATATTATATTAACATTTATGTAATGCCAACCATATTCTGGGGATGTGTACAACATAAAACTGACACTGTTTGTACCCAAACAGTTTGCACTCTCTAAAAGGCAGAGAAGGCAAGGACTGGAGTGAATATACTTTTGGAGCAGTGAGTAGCTCCTGATATATTCATACCGGATGGATTCAGAAGACAAGCTGCACTGTTCACTCTGACATATTCCAAATCATTTTTCAACAATGGCCATTTTATTTCTACTCTTTGGCATAAAATTGAGCAGGAAGTAAGCAGTAGGGTTTTGAATAGACAGCCAGTGAAAAGGCATAAAATTATATTCTACCCAGCCTGAAACAGATCCCAATCTTGGGTTAGAACTTCCTGCAGAGTAAACCCATTCAAAGGTGGACCCAGTACATGGGAGTCACCACACATTTCTTGCTTTCTAGCAAGGTGGTTTAAAAAAAGTAAAAAGCCAATCAAAATACAAACATCACAGCCAGAATCCTGTTTGTCTGCTATTGGCACAAATTAAGAGGCTAGTTATCGTTTGCTGTCTTGGGTCCTTTTATGGAAGAAGCCAGGGGGTGTGAATGAATAAATTTAGTGTTGTGCACCAGTCATGTGATTTTGACCAATAATGCCAAATGCCAGTTGTTGCTTCTTGGTATGTCCCCTCAAGCAGTGGTGGGTTGTCAAAATCACCGCTACCCCACCGTGACGTCATGGACGTTGTGGGCGTAGCTGATGTCATGACATCATGACATTGTGGGCAGAGCAAAATAATAATTCATTTTTTAAAAAAATGTCTACGCATGCGTCAAACCTCTATTTGATGCATGCACACTAAAAAAATAGAACTGCGCATGCATCAAACGGAGGTTTGACAAATGCTCAGTTCTGGGCAGCCATTTTGGTTGCATGGCAATACATTTTTGGAGGGGGCTGGGGAGGCAACTGAACCGGTCGCCCAGGGGTTTTACCAACCCCCCTGCGACCCCTCCTGATGGGGTGCTACCGGTTCGGGGGAACCGGTCTGAACCGGTAACATCCCATCACTGCCCTCAAGTTTTCTGACAAATGGGTGACCCTATAAATTAGTGACCACCACAGATCCTAGCATTAGTAGTGGTGCTCCACACTTGCAGACTAAAGGCTGTGACTTCCTGGAGAGATAGAGAAATATCACATATTGGAAGTACAATGTGATTTAAATCTGAATATATCTGAACTCTGTTGTGATTTAGGCCCTCCTAAATTTTTCTCCAAACCCCCCCCCCCCCCCCCAATACATTTTCTCTTTTTGAAATCTGAAATGTTACTCCTGTTGTTC